>MU683100.1:38850-49251 GCA_026770625.1 Nicotiana glauca | reverse complement strand
TGAGTAATATTTACGGTGCTTTATTTCTGAGAGTCCTCATGAGTGGGTGCCCATGTTACCTTGGGCAGAATACTGGTACAATACAACTTTTTCATTCTTCTGCTGGTTTTACTCCCTTTCAGGTATTATATGGAATGGAACCTCCTTCTGTATCTCGCTACATCTTGGGCAGTGCTATAGACGATTTGGTTGAGAAATACATGCTTAGAAGGGATGAAGTGTTGATTGTGTTAAAAGAGAATCTGCAACGAGCCCAAATTCGTAGAAAAACCTATGCTAATGCACACTGAACTGAACTGCTATTGGAGGTTGGTGATTGGGCTTTTGTAAAGCTCAAACCTTACCGGCAGCTGTCCCTCAGACTCCGACACTGCCACAAACTAGGTAGAAGGTATTTTTGTCCTTATCGAGTGGTTAAAAGAATTGGTTTTGTGGCCTATAAACTTGATCTTCCAGCTGATGCCCGTATTCATCTAGTCTTCCACATATCTATGCTTAAGAAGTGCATTGGGACTCCATCTGAACAAGTAACTCCATTAATTCTAACATCAACAGAAGAACAACTATCTCTGAACCTTAAGGATAAGGTTCTCATTGGGGAGGAAAGTATTGTGATAAGTCCATTGGATCAAGTTACTGTGGAAGAGGTTGAAGCCTATCAAAATGAGAGTGAAGTTGGGCATGGGTCTGTTTGAAGAAACCAGTGTAAAAAACATCCCAACAAGCTTTTACAAGATTATGTTAAGTTAAAGGGAATAAAGGCACGTGTCAAGCAAAATACAGGTTATCTGAATCTGTTGTATGTGCGAGTAGTTTCAAAGTAGTGGGCAAGCAAGATGTTGTAGCAATTTCTAATTTCTCATCTCAATTTCTTCTGAGTCTTCTTATCCCCATCTGGCTATTTCTATCTTATGTCTTTCTTGCAATCTTATCTTTAAATTCATGTAATCTTTATTGTAAATATTCAGTTGTTATTAATCTACTTCCAACTACTGCTTTTTTAAGTCGAATATTAGTTTGTTCCAAAATGCTTTTTTAAAATGTAATTTTGGGAAGAAGTTACTCTTTTTTACCTCCCAAAATTACTTCGGCTTCTATTCAAAATACTTTTTTTCTACCAATGAGTTTGGTTGAACACCTTAACTTTGAAAAAAAACACGTTTGACGAAAAATAAACTTGGCCAACCAACTATAAATAAGCATAAAAACAAGAAAGATATAAAAGAAAACTGTTATGAAACAATAAAAGTAAAAGAACAATATTGCAGAGAAAGAGATGGAGAATTCTTATTGAATTTTGGGATGAATTACAATGGAATAGAACCCTCTATTTATAGGGAGAGAGTGACTTAGCTACCAAGTAATAAACCCTAGAATCTCTCTAAATATAGACATTCACCATAAATAAAATTTTATTTATAACACTCCACATTGGATGTCTATTCAATAGATAATGTGCCTCGTTAAAACCTTAACTAAAATAAAACACAGTGGAAAAAAAATTCTAGAGAAGGAAAAAGAGTACACATAACTAAAATACGCCTTTTGGTTGCCTCATTAAAAATCTTGCAAGGAAAATCCAGTGGGACAAAACCTTATAAGGGAAAAAGAGTACAACGCGTATTAGCTCCCCCTGATAAGAGCAATTCACATCTTTAAGCATTTGCATTCCAATCTTGTGCACCATCTTCAAAAGATCTTTGGTAGAGATTTGATAAACAAATCAACCATATTAACTTGAACGAATTTGTTTCACCTTGAAATTATCATCCCTAATAGATGTATTGTCTTCATATGATCTTGTTGGAATTGTTAGTTCAATATCTTTACATAGAGGTGATAACTCGTGTTATCATATTATCATGTCTATAGTTATAACAAAATACATTTGTGCACAAATTGCACTGATGAAGTGGTACTTCAAGATCAAGAATTGTATATGCTTCAAGCAACTTAAATCCTTCATGGATTGTCATATAAGTTAAGTCATATAAGCCATATAATAGATTTTTAGATGCATATCAAGTTTTCATGTCATTCTAGACATATAAGATATTGAAAACTAATTGCGCATACTATTGACTTTATACTTTCAAGTGTTTGAACTGCATGTCCAAAATTACTTGTCTTTCATATGAAACCAAATTTTATTTGAATTATTTCTCTAGACTTAAGATCCTCATATATATTTAGTGCTATAATCAATATCGTAGATAAATATTTTATATCGGTTCCAACCTCCTTATTTTTCATAAAGACGTAACATAGAGATCTCTTCAATCATATATTCGGGTACCTGAATCTCTCATGAGATTTTATGAAGTGTTATGTCATGTGATCTTCTAGATCACTTACCTCCTTTATTATGATTATTTTGATCATTTGATCACCTTCTTTATCAAGAAGTTTATTTGAAACCGATCGTCTATACGCTTTAAGCTTACCATAGACTTTGTCCTTCTAAGACTTAATAAGAGCATTTGCAATGAGAATATAGTTACTTTCTTTGAGTCAGCAAACGCGTCTGGCAAGCTTTGCAATATATGCAGATGTATTGTCTTTTTATGAGCTTCAAGTTCGTATTATCCTATTCGAGGATCTAGATATACAAATAATAATTCATTCCACGTAAATTTTTCTCAATTGTTTATCATGTCTCCCCCTCATGTTAGAAAAACTAACTTGCTTCCTCAACTTTGAGAATCCATCTTTGTGCGTTACGGTATTAATCAAAATATACACCGCATATCAATAATAATAAGATGTAATTATTTGGTTCCTGACCCTGAACCACTTGTGAGGGGAGAAAATAATATACTTTCATATTTAACGTATAACAAATTGATATAGATAACTATATTCTCATAAGCAATAGTTTAGCTATTAAGTAGAGGCACTCGGTAAATCATTTTGCTAAACCAACTATGATGTAAATCAACTTATCAGGATAAACTATCTTGAATAAAAAATCTGGAAATTATACTCTAAATTAAATTATTGAGCAAGTTACCTCGCAAACACCATGTTGCGGGTTAATAATAATCGCACATGTAACAATCTCATAGATGCATCTTATGTAGTATGCATGGCAGGTGAATGGACCCATATTCACTTTTGACATTTTCAGCATTCATGGGATTCAATCCCAATTTTAGTTGATTTATTAATTAATGAGAACAAATAATATATCCATGTGAATTCTTTATTATTTTGCACATCATACTTAAATTGATATGGCTAAACCAATTATGCCAACTGAATAAATTATCAATATCGATAAACTTCAGATTTATACCATGACGTGTGCAATTATCAATAAACTCCAAGTTTATTATGATATGAGTTTTTATATCAATAAACATCCACTTTATTGTGGTATTCTTTTATTTGTGTAGTACAAACTGGAGAATAAAGCGGGTAGCTTTTCATATACATATTACCTAGTTACAAGTTGTAGTAATAGAAGATATTAAATCTTTCCTTTATTTATAGTCTTAATAAAAAATCAATCGCTTTCGAGTATACTTTGGAAACTGAATAAGTTTTTTTGAGACTTACTGCAATACAATACCTTATTGGTAATCAATTGCGTTTCTCCAAAATAGTAATAATTGTCTCTTCTAGAGCTCTCAATTATTTGGTACTACCACATATTCATCAACATGCATATGATGAATATCTCTTTCAATTAAAGAGAAAGTTATACCATTATGGTTATGTCAAAATTATATGCAAGATCTATTTCTTGCATTGTTGTTGCCTTTTAATAATCACAATACCAAAATATTTTGCCGTACAATAGGTACGTGATCAATGACCGTTCATGCCATAATAATGACATTATTTTCTCATATCATCTCAAACCTCCTTCTCGAGGTGAGTGCGGTATATTCACTACCACTAGCACGTTCATATTCTTCCAAGAATGAATATGTATTCATAAATCATATGTTGTCACATTCACATCATGAATGAACCATAATCATCTATATGTACTTTATAAAATTTCATGTCAAATCAATGACAAATATTACTTTCACAAAGTGAAGGATTATTTTTGGAATCCTTATTATTCTCATTATCACAATGATGACGACTATAATTTCGTCTATTGTCACATCCACATCCATTGATATCTTCATGGTAATAATTTTGTCTTCTTTCGGACTTATCACATACTGATATCACATTCTCTTAAGGGAATGAGAATGGAGCAAATTCAATAGGACATGTTTTCAATTCTTTGCCCACAATCATACATAAATTTGATCATGACAAGGCATAGAAATTTCACCACTTTGGGTGGTTATAATTTCTTTCAAACTCCATTAGAGTTACAATTGAAATTTATCGTATTTGCTTGTATTTAAAATCAAATTGTAAAATGTCAAGAATTTGAAAGAGAAAAGTAAAATAATTACCTTAGATCCAGAATTTAATCACGAAGGAAGTTCATAGAACAATTGACAATCATTATGCTCAATCCCAAAGCTTCTACTCAATTGGTTAGAGTCTCATGCTGATAACTTGTTTTGAAATAATAAAAGTAGAAGAACAATATTGCAGAGAAAGATAGAGAGAATTCTTATTGGATTTTGGGATGAATTACAATAGTATAAAACCCACTATTTATAGAAAAAGAGTGACTTAGCCACAAAGTAATAAACACTAGAATCTCACTAAATATAGACATTCACCATAAATAAAATTCTATTTATAACAAAAACAAAATAGTTTAAAGAAAAAACAAGAAAAAATATTGAATTAAAAAAAAAGAAATAAAAACGCGAAAAAATAAGAGTCCTACTGTGTTCGGCTTCAGCAGCCACTGCTTTTCTCAGCTTCCATTTTCATTCTCCGTCTTCATCCCCAATGAATCTCTATCACTTATAATATTTTTCTTTCTTTGTGCATGGAGTTGTCACAGCCGCCGTTCGATTCCCCAATACAATGATCCAATTAACGGCGTTGATTACTCCATTCCGTTCAGTTAACTCAATTCCACTCTTCTTTATCAAATTCTTCCCATTTTCCATTTCATCTTCAACCTCAGAAGAATCTCCAGAACCTTCCATTAATCACCAACTCTTCTCCCTCCTTTCACATCCGAATTGGCAAAAACACCCTTCCCTCAAAACTCTTATTCCATCCCTATCCCCTTCTTCCTTTTCTTCTTTCCTCTCACAAAACCCAAATCTAAATCCCCAAATTGCCCTCTCCTTTTTTAATTATCTCTCCTGTGTCCCTTCCTTCAAACTCAATGTGCAATCCTACGCGTCCCTTTTACGGATTTTAATTTCCAATAATCTCTTTCGGGTCGCTCAAAAAACCCGACTCTCCATGCTTAAATCTTGCGAAAGACGTGACGACGCCGTTTTTATGATGCGTTTGTTGCTTGATATGAACAAATATGATGAGTTTAAGCTCAATGTGTGGGCTTATAACACGTTGTTAATGTGTTTATCGCGATTCATTATGATTGAGGAAATGAAATGTGTGTTTGATGAAATGTTGACTGATTTAATTAAGCCTGATATTTATACTTTTAATACTATGATTAATGCTTATTGTAAATTAGGTAATGTTGTTGAGGCTGATTTTTATTTGAGTAAGATTTTGCAAGCTGGTTTGAGTCCCGATACGTATACTTACACGTCGTTTATATTGGGGAATTGTAGGAGAAAGGATGTAGATAGTGCTTACAAGGTGTTTGAGGAAATGCCTAAGAAGGGTTGTCGAAGAAATGTAGTTTCGTACAATAATTTGATTCACGGGTTGTGTGAAGCAGGGAGGATGGATGAGGCAATGAGGTTGTTTGTGGAAATGGGAGATGAGGATGCTTGTTGTCCGAATGTGAGGACATACAAGATTCTCATTGATGCATTGTGTGGATTGGATAGGATGGTGGAAGCATTGCGATTGTTTGATGAGATGAAGGAGAATGGATGCAAGCCGAATGTTCATACTTACACTGTGCTTGTTGATGGCTTGTGTAAAGACTTTAAGCTTGATGAAGCGAGAGTGTTAGTGAATGTGATGTCGGAAAATGGACTAGTTCCAAATGTGGTGACATACAATGCTTTGATTGATGGATACTGTAAGAAAGGTTTGGTTGATGTCGCGTTAGATGTTTTTGACACAATGGAATCAAACAATTGTATCCCGAATGTCCGTACGTACAATGAATTGATTTCTGGCTTTTGTAGGATAAACAAGGTGCATAAGGCAATGTCACTACTTGATAAGATGCTCGAACGCAAACTGTCTCCTACTGATGTCACTTTTAACTTGTTAGTTCATGGACAGTGTAAAGAGGGTGAAATAGGTAGTGCATTTAGGTTGCTTCGATTGATGGAAGAGAATGGTTTGGCTCCTGATGAGTGGACTTATGGTACTCTAGTTGATGGCTTGTGTGAAAGAGGCAGAGTTGAAGAAGCTCACACCATTTTTAGTTCTCTGAAAGAGAAGGGTATAAAGGTTAACGTTGCGATCTACACTGCTCTAATTGATGGATTTTGCAAAGCTGAAAGAGTTGATTTTGCGTTGACGTTGTTTAAGGAAATGATTGATGAAGGTTGCTCCCCAAATGCATGCACTTATAATGTGTTGATTAACGGGTTGTGTAAACAGGGTAAGCAGCTGGAAGCAGCCCAATTACTTAAAAGGATGCCAGAAAGTGGTGTTAAACCCACAATTGAATCCTACAGTATCCTGATCGAGCAACTATTAAAAGAATCTGCCTTTAACCATGCGTACAAGGTTTTTTATTTAATGGATTCCATGGGACACAAGCCTGATGTCTGCATTTACACTTCGTTTCTAGTTGCATATTACAATGAAGAGAAATTGAAAGAAGCAGAGAATGTGATGGCTAAGATGGCTGAGGAGGGAGTTAGGCCAGATTTGATGGCCTATACAGTAATGATTGATGGCTATGGTCGTGCAGGATTACTGCATCGAGCCTTTGACGTGCTAAAATGTATGTTTCATGCTGGACATGAACCTTCTCATTACACCTATTCCATTTTGATCAAACATTTGTCCCAAGGAGGACTTGATATCAAAACAGAGGCCAGTTCCATTAATATTGCTGACGTGTGGAAAGCGGTGAAGTACGAAACTTTGTTTGAACTCTTTGATAAAATGGAGGAATATGGCTGTCCTCCTAATACAAACACTTTTAATTCTCTTGCTACTGGCCTCTGTAGAGAAGGACGCCTTGAGGAAGCTTCGAGGTTACTTGATCATATGCAGAACTGCGGAATATCTCCTAGTGAAGATATGTATACCTCAATGGTAAATTGTTGTTGCAAGTTGAAACTGTTTGAGGATGCTGCAAGATATCTTGAAACTATGCTTACACAAGGTTTTTTACCATGCTTAGAGTCATACAAGCTCCTCGTGTGTGGGTTGTATGATGATGGAAACAATGAGAAAGCTAAGGCGACCTTCTTCCGGCTTCTTGATTGTGGGTACAATAATGATGAAGTAGCTTGGAAGCTTCTAATTGATGGCTTACTTAAGAGGGGTTTTGTAGATAGATGTTCGGAGTTGTTGGATATTATGGAGAAAAATCGTCTTCGGCTTAGTAGCCAGACATATTCATTGCTGCTAGAGGGACTTGATAGAACAGACAACAAATAAAGTATGAAGTTCCTACTTCTGTGATTCTGCTGCATATGTTTGTGCAGTCAAGGATGTCCACAACTAGATCTTCATTGACAATGTAGATCTTCATGTGCACCTTGCTACCTTGTTGCTCGAATAAAGATCTCTCATTCCATGCCTGTAGGCTATTCTGTTTAAGGGAATCTACCTCCTGAGAGATCACTTCGGAATCATCACTTGGTATATGCAGCTCCTTCTTACAAGTTACAGGCAAGTTTTTTTTGCTTGCTTAACTTTTTCTTGCATTCTTCCATCTATTATTCATCTTTCTCATGCTCTTGATGCGTTTTCAAGTAGAAGGCAGATAAATGGTGAGAAGATATGATGTCTCACTTTCTGGTGCTAATATATGTTTAATTGGATTCCCTTTCCAAATGTTGTGAGATTATTTATGTTTTTGTATTTTGTTTAATGGAGCTCTTGCTAGTGCTTAAATTATGAAATTTGGTGCTTAATTTATCAGTTGAAATTCATCTTTTATTATTGGAATCATCTGAATGTGATTCTTTTTAATCAAATTCATGTTTATGAGCACTAATAATGAAATTATGAAGTATAATACATTAACTAAGAGCTTATGCTAAGTTTTAATTCCCTGTTTTAGGAGTATAACTAACTGGTCTCAGAGCTTTTACAAACTTGCTGAAGGTTAAGTTGCTAATCTTAAGCTGCAAATCAGTTTTAGCTATGCAGTAAACAAAAGGTGACTAGATGACTTGAGCAGCAAAAAAATTTACTGGAAGCCTTAATGAAGAATCTAGTAGAAGCATTGGGATGCATTTTGTGATGCCCAGGATTATAAAGGATCTCTGTAGACTGTATATACTGGTCAGGAAGAAAATTTAACAGGAACAGAAGATTTCGACCACTATGTCAGTCAATGCTTTGTGAGACTTGTTGAAAGAGAGAAATGAAACATGTTTTAAAGGAAAGCTGAATCTGTACATAATCTGAAATATAACTATCTGAACCAACTAGCAATGTGGTACAACCTTAGGGATATTAATAAAGTAGAAAACTAACCTAACAACCTACAGGAATAGCTAGGGACTGATTCAGTCATCACTTTCTACTTGCACAGTGTTATCTTAGTGTTTGCTATTCATAAGACTTTTGCCTACTTGAGAAAAAATTCTTGTTTTCTGAAGCTTCTTCACCAGCTTTTATTGTTTTATCTTTCAGGCAAAGATTTCTACAATCCAATGGCCTGTTAGCAATGTAGCCGAATGCCCCATAAAAAACCGATAAGGTGAATGTACAACTCACTGCTTCACCTTTGTTTGCATTAAATGGAAATGCTCTCCCACAACAAAATATGCTGGAGTAGAAAGACAAGGTAATACTAAGTTTTTAAAATGTTCAATACATGTCTTCCCAGTATCAGATTAAGTGTGTAGATACAAAAAGTAGCATGTTAGAAGATATCAATTTCCTAGCTTGATGGTTCTTAAAATTTAAAATGAAAATATTTAAGGAGTTTACATTCTTTAATTCTCACTTTGAATATACAGGACGATCAAACTGCTAAATTAGTTCATTTAAATGAACTCGTGGATGTTGCAGAAGATTGAGGACAAAAACGATTAGATGTCTTGTTTATGAAGCTCATGGTTATCTATGCATTTTTAAGTTCTCCCTCTGAGTTTGACGTGCATTTGTATTTTGCCGGGGGTGCTGGAGGTCGGCCACAAAGTGCTGTGCCAGCTTTAGAGGATTGTCACTGCATAAATGTACAGAATATGGGTAACATTTTCTTCCCCAGCTGTTGATTCTATACTAAACATGTGGGCAAAACTGTAATGCACTTAAACGCGCTGTATTTCATCTGCATATCTACAAATTAATTTTTTTGCTTGCAGAATTATTTTATATTGTCCACATACTGGGAGAGCACATTTCGTGTCTCCAAACACTCTGCCACAGAAGTAGTATTGAGATTCTAAGGTTCTGTTTGTTATACCAGGATGATTAAGAACACTTTTAAAAAAAACAAAAAATTCCCTCCCAATTTAGGAGGATGTATAGTGTTTTTACACTTCCCCTTCAGCGTGACTAAATCCCAGGACCTAACAGTCGTAGGTGGAGGTGTTTTACCAACTGAGCAAGCCTCACTTGTCTGGAATGCTTAGTTCTAGTTGTAATATCGAAACCAACTTGGAAGAAACTATAGAGAAAATAACTCTCAGCAATCCATTTAAATTATAAAAGAGATGCAAAATTCTGTGATTCTTGTACGATTAGTCTTCACATATTTTTCTCCCCCTGATTGCTATAGGATAGTTGTCATTGGATTCTTGATTTGTCTGTTAAATCCAAGATACAAATTAGCTCGCCTGTTGTAACACCTATTAATGAGTTCAGGTTTTGTTGAATGTATCGCGACATGAGAGTACCATGGAGATGAGAAAGTTGTGTAAAGAATTATTTGCCGAAACACTAGAAGAATAGTTGAAGTGGTGACATGAAAGCTGTGCTTGATGCTCTCTTTCCGCTGCACTAAGCGGTCTTTTTCTTTCTTGAGTTATTACTATGGAAAAAGATGACGACTATTTGCAAGTCTCTGATCAATTTTGTCAAAATCGTTACAATACATCGATTGTTAGGAATAAACCCCTTCCAGAAATAATATTCACGGTAATAAAAGCGGAATAATAATGTAGCACCGAGATACGGTAATTAACAAGAATAAAAGAGTAACAATGACACCAAGATTTTTACGTGGAAAACCCTTCT
>MU683100.1:0-16061 GCA_026770625.1 Nicotiana glauca | reverse complement strand
ATTTTGGCGATTTTTCGAAGGTTTTTCAAGAAATTCATCGGGGTAAGTAATTCTAACTCAGATTTGGTTAGATTACATGAATATATCATTGAATCCATCATTTAATTTGTGATTTGGGATGGAATTCGGGAAGAAAATTGGTGAAATCTCCCAAAATGTAAAATGATGATTTGAAGGACCAAACGATATCGGAATTGGCAGTTCTTGGTATATACGGACTCGTGGCGAGACGAGGATTCCGGAAATATGAATTTCAAAATTTTTCGGGACGTGGGCCCGGGGCTCGGGTTTTGCCAATTTCGTATTTTTGAGTATTTTTCGAGTTTTTTCGATTGGGTTATGTCCCATTAGCATATTATGATGTATTACTTATGATTTTGGATATATTGGACGTGCGTGGAGGCCAGTTTGAGGGGCAAAGGCGTCGCGGGCTAGAATTCTTGCCGGTTCGAGGTGGGTAATATTTGTAAATGATGTCCTGAGGGTTTGCAAACCCTGGACTTGCACATCATAGTGCTATATTGAGGTGACTTGCACGCCGGATAACGGGCGTGGGGTAGAGCGTCATTGGGGATTGTGACTTGGTCCGTCCCGCTTAATAAAAACACTACCTAATTGTTTGAAATTGAATTGACATCGTGTTAAAGATATTAATTATCATGATTTGGACTGAATGTCATGTTTTGGGCTTCGTACCGAATATTTGAATCCTTCAGGGATTGGTATCATTGTCTTGGCAATACTGTGCATATTTTCATCTCAGTCTAAGGTTTTAAAATGGTATTCTGCGAACTCAGCCATCTTTCTAAGATTTGAAAACTTAACTGATATTTAACTGATATTTTAGCTAACAAATTGCTATGTGATTAATGCCCAAGAGGCTTATGTGCATTCATGACTATGCATGGATCGGGCTGCACGCCGCAGCGGGAGTGATATTGATATTGCGCTTGGGCTGTAGGAGCCCCTCCGGAGTCTGAACCCCCACAGTGAGCGCCGGGCGCCCAAATGGATCGGACTGCACGCCGCAGTGGTCATGTGCATTGAATTGCATTCATACATGGGTTGCTGTTTGTACTACGTGGCATGATATTTAGCACTCATATATATATTATTGGCATACATGTATTACTTGCCTTGTTGACCAGATACCCTGGTGTAAATTGTTAAAGGAGTGTTGTGCGCGATGGGCTGATTTGTGTGCGGACTTGCACTATTTGATGTCAGATTTATGTATTTAACTATTAATAGGGAAGGAAAGAGATGTTTTCAAAAGAGGTTTTAAACTGAGCCAAATGTTTTATAAAGGATTTTANAATAGTTGATTTTGAGCTTCATGCTCGGGTTGAGTGAGCAAATGGTCGGGCTTGCCTAGCAGTCATGTTGGGCGCCGTCACGACTGGGATTTGGGGTCGTGACAAGTTTAGAGGAATTTTCAAGAAGGAGTAACTGGGGAAGTGCTCTGCATTTATGGTTGGGGTGTATTTTTCATCACAATTGTAACATAATCCTTTCTCACGGCTGGATTGGAGTTCAATTGTGGACAACCGCTTGAAAGGGATTTTTGTTAAATCTGATGAAGAATCAGTAGGAGTAAATACAACAATTGAAGTTGGTTCGGTGGAGTTAGGTAAAGGATGTTGGGTCCGAGCAAAAGCGAGACGAGTTGGACCTCTGGCCATATCAAATTGTTGCTCGTATAAATGGGCCAATCTGAAGGCCTCTTCTAATTTTGTGGGCCCTCGAGCTGCCACTTCAGTTTGGCTATCCATTTTGAGGACCGAAACAAAGCACTCAACTAACATGACCTCTAGGAAACTGACTGATTCATTGGAAATAGCCTCAAAGCGAGCCCGAAAGTCTGCAACAGTCATAGTCTGCATCAACTTTGATAGCTGACCCTCTGATGATCCGGAAGAATGTTGTAAAACTCAAGATATAGCTCTGCTTGAAACAACCAGGCTTCTGGATTCAAACTATTAAAACGACTGAGTTTAATAGTTGCTACTTTGTTCCTGAGAGTGAGTGAAGTAGAATAGTTGGAACCCGACAACAAACAAACATTAGACGGACGAGGTTGAACCGGCTCGAAAGCCGCAGATTGAGTAGCGACAGTTGACATAAACTACTGAATAAATTGGCTCAGGGTATCAACACGAGACGATAACTGAGAAACCTCAGAGGAAAAATCAGATGGAATATCAGAATTCTTGAGCTTTGAGTCACACTTGGAGCACGAATCAATGAAAGCACCAAATGGAACAAACTAATATTCTGTCACGACCCGGATTTCCCGCCATCGGGATCGTGATGGCGCCTAACCTTGAGATTGTTAGGCAGGCCAAAAGATAAGGCTCTAACACGCTAATCACTAACCACAACAGTAATTAACAGTAATTTTAAACTAAGACAAGTAAGAAGTACATAAATTTTATAACAGTTTAAACACTAATATATGACTACCCAAAGATCTGGTGTCATAATTCACAAACGTTTAAGAGTTTCTACAAATACTGGTTTAAATAAAGTACATCTACTCTTGAAATGAAAGAAAACGGGAAAATTAAGATAAAGGGAAGGGGACTCCAGGGTCTACGAACGCTGGCAGATCTACCTTGGGTCTCCCGATGGACTGAAGGCAGCAACCTAACTCTGATCAACGAGGTCCAATATCGAAATCTGCACAGAATTGGAAGACTGCAATATCAATACAACGGACCCCATGTACTGGTAAGTGTTGAGCCTAACCTCGACGAAGTAGTGACGAGGATAGGACACGGCAAATAACATGAACCTATGCAGTTAAATCATATACGAGAAAATAATAATAACGGAAATTTAACATATAATAACAGAAAGGGGAAAAACATGCTGAGGGGAATATCAAATTTCTAAAAATAGTACAGTACAGAAACACATTAAATCTCATTATTTGCACCAACTGAAATAATAACATAGCAACTATATGCACGGCATCACCCTTCGTGTTTTTACTCTCATTATAACCAATAAAAAATAATAGAAACGGCACGACATCACCCTTTGTGCATTAAATCTATCATAATCATGGCATGACATCACCCTTCGTGCATTATCAATATCAGAATATGGCACAACATCACCCTTCGTGCATTATCACTCATAGAATACGGCACACTCACTCACAATACATTGCACGACATCACCCTTCGTGCTTTTACTCTCGTCCTAACCAATAAGAAACAATAAAAACGGCACGACATCACCATTCTTGCATTAAATCTCTCATAATCGTGATATGGCATCACCCTTCATGCATTATCAATATCAGAATATTGCACGACATCCCCCTTCGTGCATTATCACTCACAGTATACGGCACACTCACTCACAATATATTGCACGACATCACCTTTCGTGCTTTATCACTTACTCACAAAAACATTGCACGACATCGCCCTTCGTGCTTTACACTCTTCCTTACCCAAACAAACAGAACAATAACAACCCAGCAAGGGAATCATCAATAACCAACCTTGTTTTAATATTTAACTTCACAATATAAATCTCAACTTGAGCCAATACTCAACCAATATCCACTACCAGGAAAACATCATAAGACTTGTTTAACATGAAGAATAACAAATTTAAGCATGAACAAATAAAGAAATACAACATTCACAAGTAAGAGACTCACTCGCGTGCTATGACTCGACGATAACTTATAGGTATTCGTTACCTCATATATACGTCGTACTCAACAACCAAACACATAGAAAATAAGGCAAAAACGCCTAATCCCTCAAGCTAATGTTAGACACAACACTTACCTAGATTACAAGGCCAAACTCAAGCCTACCACTTTTGTCACGACCCAAATCGATGGATCACAACGGGTGTCGAGTCCTACCTGTCGAACACTTAACAATGCGTCTAAGATATAAACCTGAATGACGTCTGCTGAATTTCAAGAATAACATACATGAAGGAAACCTTCCAAAAGGCATATGTACATATACATACGGAATACAATGGGCGAGCCGGCAAGGCTGCTATAGATAACTATATACCCATAACTGAAACCCGACAAGGCCACATACTATCCAACAATACATAACTATCTACAAACCTCTAATAGAAATACAACTGTATAAAGATAGGACTAAGACACGTCATACCCATGTATATATACAAGCATATCATACCAAAATCAAAAGTCACTCTCTATCAAGTGGAGCAGGCCAACTCTCACTAATCAAGGATCCTAAGAAGGGGGGTTGTCAGCTTGCCTACCTGCACTTGCGGGCATGAACGCAAGCCTCGTGAAATAGGGCGGCAATACGTCAATCACCATGTTTCCCTTAGTTTTAACCTACGAACCACTCGTATCTAATCATAATTAACTTAGCAATATCAATTATAGCTAAAGATAGATATTCCAATGCATAATTACAAGTTTCTCAACAATTCCCCAAAAAAGTCAAAAACTGGCCACGGGCCCGCTTGGTCAAAACTTGAGGTCCGGACCAAAACACATTCACCTATTCACCCACAAGCACAAATATGTAATTAGTTTCGGAATCCGACCCCAAATCGAGGTCTAAATTCCCAAATTTACAAAATTCCCAATTTATCCCAAGATCCTTAATTCTACCATGAGAGAACAGGATTTAGGACTAGAAATCTAATGGGTGTTGATAGAAATCTAAATGAGTTAAAGAACACAAACCTATAATTTGGTGTTGAAATCCCTCTTCATAAATCTCCCTAGGTTGAGTTCTAGTGAAGAAGATACGAAAATTTGAGCAAATCCCGACTTAGGTTCTGTTTTAAAATCACTAGATAGGTCTTATTCGTATTCGTAAGAAACCTGTTGTGTTTGCGATGCGCAGTGGCCAAAGGCCTTCGTGTTAGAGATATACCTATCGCGTTCGTGAAGGCATACTCCTCCCCCCAGCCTCCACATTCGTGAGCCTAGTGTCGCGTTTACGATGAGTAACTTTCCCCTCCCTCAGGTCCCATGCTTCACGTTCGCGATAACCCGGTCGCGTTCGCGAAGGGTAAGGTTCCCAACGCTCCGCGTTTGCGACAATTGCTTCCCATTCGCGTATAAGGATTTCTCCTTCATACCAACATACTCTTCGTGTTCGCGAGAGTTCCTTCGCGAACGTGAAGAAGGAAATATCATATGACAGCTGAGGCAAAATACACCAGAATTTTCAAGTCTAAAACATCCCGTAGCCTATCTGAAACTCACTCGAGCCCTCGGGGCTCCAAACCAAACATGCACACAAGTCTTAACACATCATACGAACTTTCTCGTATGATCAAATTGCCAAAATTACACCTAGAACTGCCAATTTAGCATCAAATTGCATGAAATTTTCAAGAAATTTCAAAAATGTTCTATTTTCTCAACGAAAGGTCTGAATCACATCAAATCAGTCTCGTTTCTCACCAAATTTAATAGATAAGATATAAATGTCATAACAACTTGTACCGGGCTCCGAAATTAGAATACAAACCTTGTGTAGAAAATCAATTATTAACCAAATCCTTAAAACCTTTTATATCCGGTTTAACAATTTTCATCAAAAATTTATTTCTTGGACTATGGACCTCGGAATTCGATTCCGGGCATACGCCAAGGTCTCATATTTTACTATGAATCCTCGGAGACTATTAAAATACGGGTCCTGGTCCGTTTACTCAAAATATTGGCCAAAATCAACTAAAATCAACTTTTAAAGGCAAAACTTAATATTTTTCTCAAGTTTTCACACAGAGGCTTTTCGGAAATGCACCCAGATTACGCACGCAAATCGAGGAGATAGACAAATGAGGTTTTGAAGGCCTCAAAACCCCGAATTGGGTTCTAAAACACAAGATGACCTTTTGGTTCATCACATTCTCCACCTCTAAAACAATCGTTCATCCTCAAATGGACGTAGAAAAGCACCTGAGTCGGTGAAAAGATGGGGATATCTGCTCCTCATATCAGACTGGGACTCCCAAGCAGCTGACTCAACAGGCTTACTTATCCACTACACACGAACAAAAGGCTAACTCTTTGATCTCAACTAACGAACCTGCCGATCTAGAATAACTACTTGCTCCTCCTCGTAGGTCAAATCCTTGTCCATCTAGACAATGTTGAAATCCAACACGTGGGATGAATCAATGTGATACTTCTGAAGCATGGAAACATGAAACACTAGATGTACCGATGATAAGCTTGGTGGCAACGCAAGTCTGTAAGCCACCTTTTCCACTCGATCAAGGATCTCAAAAAGCCGATAAACCTAGGGCTTAACTCGCCCTTCTTCCCAAATCTCATCACGCCCTTCATGGGAGACACCCGAAGCAACACTCTCTCTCCGACCATGAATGCTACGTCACAAACCTTACAGTAGGCATAACTCTTTTGCCTGGACTGAACTGTACGAAGTCTATCCAGAATGATCTTAACCTTATCCAAGGCATTCTGTACTAAATTTGTATCTAGTAATCGAGCCTCTCCGGGCTCAAACCACCTAACAGGCAATCGACATTGTCTACCATATAATGCCTCATAGGGAGCTATCTGGATGCTTGACTGATAGCTGTTGTTGTAGGTAAACTCCGCTAACAATATGAAATGATCCCTCGAACCTCCAAAGTCAATAACACAGGCACAAAACATATCATCCAAAATCTGAATAGTACACTCGGACCGTTCGTCCATATGAGGATGAAATGTTCTGCTCAAATTGACCCACGTACCCAACTAACACTGAAATACCATCTAGAAATGCAAGGTAAACTTCGACCTCGATCAGAAATGATAGAAACTGGCATACCATGAAGACGAACGATCTCACGGATATAAATCTCTACCAATCGCTCCGAAGAGTAGGAAACTGCCATAGAAATGGAATGCGCAGACTTAGTCAACCTATCCATAATAACCCATACTGTGTCGAACTTCCTCTAAGTCCACGGGAGTCCAACAACGAAATCCATTATGATACGATCCCACTTCCACTTAGGGATCTCAAACTTCTAAAGTAAACCATCAGGTTTCTGATGCTCGTACTTTACTTGCTGACCATTCAGACACCGAGCTACATATGTAACATTATCCTTCTTCATTTTCCTCCACCAATATTGATGCCGTAAGTACTAATACATCTTAGCGGTGTTCGGATGAATAGAATACCGGGAATTATAGGCCTCCTCTAGAATCTACTCATGAAGTCCATCCACATTAGGCACAGAAACATGACCCTGAATCCTCAAAACTCCATCATCTCCGACTGTAACCTGCTTAGCATCTCCGTGCTACACTGTGTCTCTAAGGACAAGCAAATGAGGATCATCATACTACCAATCTCTGATAAGCTCAAGCAAGGAAGACCGAGCGACTATGCAATCCAAAGCACGACTAAGCTTAGAAACATCCAACCTCACGAACTGATTGACCAAAGCCTGAACATCTAATGCAAGTAGTCTCTCACTGACCTGAACATATGCAAGGTTGCCCATACTAGTTGACTTCACTCAAAGTATCAACCACCATATTTGGCTTCCCGGGATGATACAAGATAGTGATATCATAGTCTTTCAATAACTCCAACCACCTTCACTGCCTCAAATTGAGCTCCTTCTTCTTGAACAAGTAATGCAAACTCTTATGATCAATGGACACCTCACATGACACGCCATATATATACTAGCCTCCAAATCTTCAGCGCGTGAATAATAGTTGCTAGCTCCAAGTCATGAACTGGACAATTCTTCTCGTGAATCTTCAACTATCGTGAAGCATATGCAATAGCCTTGCCATTCTGCATTAACACCGCATCAAGCCCAATAAGAGATGTGTCACAATATTGTATAGGGCCCTAAACCTGTGGGCAACACCAATACTGATGTCGTAGTCAAGGTTGTCTTAAGCTTCTGAAAGCTCGCCTCACATTCGTTTGGCCACCTGAATGGGGCACCATTACGGGTCAACCTAGTCACCGGGGCTGCTATAGATGAAAACCCCTCCAAAAACCGACGGTAATAACCCGCCAAACCCAAGAAACTCCGGAACTCTATAGTTGATGTAGGTCTAGGACAGTCTTTGACTGCCTCAATCTTTTTAGGATCCACCTGAATACCCTCTGCTGATACAATGTGACCCAAGAAAGCAACTGATTTCAACCAAAACGCACATTTCATAAACTTAACATATAACTAGCTATCTCTCAGAGTCTAAAGAATGATCTGAATATGATGCTCATGCTCCTCTCGACTGCGGTCAAGATATCATCAATGAAAATAATTATAAAGGAATCCATATAGGGCTCGAACACCCAGTTCATCAAATCCATAAATGTTACTGGGGCATTTGTCAACCCAAATTACATCACTAGAAACTCATAATGCCCATACCGAGTGCGAAAAGCTATCTTAGGGACATCAAATGCCTTAATCCTCAATTGATGGTAGCCAAACCTCAAATCGATGGTTGAAAACAACTTGGCACCCTAAAGCTGATCAAATAAATCATCAATCCTCAACGATGGATACTTGTTCTTGATGGTGACTTTGTTCAACTGCCGATAATCTATGCACATACTTATCGACCCATCCTTCTTCTTTACAGACAACACCGATGCACCCCTGACACTAGGTCTAATAAAGTCCTTATCAAGTAAATCTTGCAACTGTTTCTTCAATTCTTTCAACTCTGGCGTGTCCATACAATATGGCAGAATAGAAATGGGTTGAGTGCCCAGATCCAAATCAATGCAAAAATCAATATCCCTATCGGGTCCCCAGCAGGTCTGCAGGAAATATCTATAGAAACTCTCGAACAACGGCACTGAATCCATAGAAGGAATCTCAGCTCTAGAATCACGAACATAAGACAAATAAGCCAATCACCTCTTCTCGACCATACGTCAAGTATGAGATAACCTTGCTGGTAGAATGACCAGAAGTCCCTCTCTACTCTAATAGAGGCAACCCCGACAATGCTAAGGTCACGGTTTTGGCGTGACAGTCCAATATAGTATGATAGGTAACAGCCAATCCATCCCAAAATGACATTGAAATCAACCATATCAAGAAGTTGGAGATCTACACTAGTCTCAAGACCCCCAATAATAACCACACACAAACAATAGACACGATATACAATAATAGAATCCCTCCCGGGTGTGGACACATACACGGGAGCACTCAAAGAATCACGAGGCACAACCAACTATGAAGCAAAATAAGATGACACAAAGGAGTACGTAGATCCTGGATCAAATAGAACTGAAGCATCTCTACTACAAATAGAAATAGTACTTGTGATGATAGCATCGGATGACTTACCCTCATGCCTAGTTGGGAAAGCATAACATCGGGGATACACCCCACCACCCTAAACCATATCCCTAGGACGACCTCATGATGTCTGGCCTCCACCTCCAACGGCCTGACCTCTACCTCTAACGGCCTGACCTCCACCTCTAGCAGGCTGACCATTACATCTGGCTCCCTGACCCCTACCTCTATCCGGTTGAGTAGGCGGTGCCAAAATCATGGCATGAGAACTCTGCTGCTATGAATGAATGCCCACTAATCTCGGACAGGTCCTTCGTACATGCTCGTACTCACCACACTTAAACATCCATCTGAATACTATAGTTGAGTAAACTGAGACTGACCTTGACGGGCCGGTTGACCGCGATAATAACTCTAAAGAAAAGGTGCTCTGATGGGAGCTGGAAGTGCACTATAATCTAGCTCCCCTGAAGGAGGTACATAAGGACCTGACCCCCTGAATCTCCATGAATGTCTGAAGTACTAAATTAAATGACCCAAGATTATAGCCCCTACCAAATGTACCCCGACCTCCAGATGAGGCCCCACCGAATTCACCGGAGTGATGAGGCCTCTTGTCAGACCCCTGACGACTTCCCTGGGCTAACACCATCTCAACTCGTCTGGCCACATTTGCTGCATCCTGGAAAGAAATCTCACTCCTTGTCTCCTTAGCCATATGCAATCTAATAGGCTGAGCAAGTCCCTCAATAAACCTCCTCACTCTCTCCCTCTCGGTAGAAAGTATTAGAAGAGCATGACATGCCAAATCAATAAACCTAGTCTCGTACTGAGTGACAGCCATAGAACCCTACTGAAGATTCTCGAATCGCCTGCGATAGTCCTCTCACTAAGTGATAGGAAGGAACTTCTTAAGAAATAGTTGAGAGAACTGGTCCCGTGTCAAGACAGGTGACCCACCTGGTCTAGTCAACACAAAATTATTCCACCATTTATTGGCGGACCCTATCTTCTGGAATATAGCAAAGTCGACCCCATTGGTCTCCGCTATCCCCATGTTTCGCAACACCTCATGGCAGCGGTCAAGATAATCTAGTGGATCCTCAGAAGCCTTCCTACTAAAATGAACCGGAAAAAGCTCGGTGAACTTGTCTAACCTCAACAAAGCCTCCGAAGAAATAGCTGATCCATCACTGTTTTGTGCTATTGCTTAGTTGAAGAAGCGGTACGTGACATTCCCATCTACGAAAGAACAAGATTAGAAGGTTCAATTTAGTATTGCGAAAATAAAATCGCACGATAGAGAAGAATAGAAGTGAATTTGTTCCTAAACCTTGTAGCCTTTGGGATAAGCACAAACGTCTCCGTACCGATCCCTCAGACACTACTTAGCTTGTTCGTGAATTGTGAGACCTAGGCAATCTAGTGCTCTGATACCAACTTGTCACGACCCAGATTTCCTACCATCGGGATCGTGATGACGCCTAACCTTGAGATTGCTAGGCAAGCCAACAGATAAGGATCTAACATGCTAATCACTAACCAAAACAATAATTAACAATAATTTTAAACTAAGTAAAAATAAGAAGTACAAAAATTTTATAACAGTTTAAACACTAATACACGACTACCCAAAGATCTGGTGTCACAATTCACAAATGTCTAAGAGTTTCTACAAGTACTAGTTTAAAGAAAATACATTTGTTCTCGAAATGAAAGAAATTAGGGAAACTAAGATAGAGGGAAGGGGACTCCAAGGTCTGCGAACGCTTGGGAGATCTAACTTGGGTCTCCTGATGTATTGAAGGCAGCAACCCAACTTTGATCAACGAGGTCTGGTACCGAAATCTGCACAGAAAGTGTAGAGTGCATTATCAGTACAATAACCCCATGTACTGGTAAGTGTCGAGCCTATCCTTGGCGAAGTACTAACGAGGCTAGCACACAACAAATAACATGAACCTTTAAAATTAAATCATATACGAGAAAATAACAATAATGGAAAGGGGAAAAACATGCTGAGAGGAATATCAAATTTTAAAAATAGTACAGTACATAAATATAGTAAATCTCATGCTTTGCACCAACGGAAATAATAACATAGCAACTATGTGCACGACATCACCCTTTGTGCTTTTACTCTCGTCCTTACCATAAGAAACAATAGAAACGGCATGACATCACCCTTCGTGCATTAACTCTCTCATAATCATGATACGTCATTACCCTTCGTTCATTATTAATATCATAATATGGCAAGGCATCACCCGTTGTGCATTATCACTCACAGAATACGACACGACATCACCCTTCATGCATTATGACTCACTCAAAATACATTGCATTGCATCACCCTTCGTGCTTTATCACTCACTCACAAAAACAATGCACGACATAACTCTCCGTACTTTAACTCTTCCTCACCCAAACAAACAGAACAATAACAACCCACCAAGAGAATCATCAATAAACAACCTTGTTTTAACATTTAAATTCACAATATAAATCTCAACTTAAGGCAATACTCAACCAATATCGAATACCATGAAAACGTAATAAGACTTGTTTAGCATGAAGAATAACCAATTTAAGCATGAACAGTACGTATAAAGAAATACAATAGTCACAAGTATGAAACTCACTCGCATGCTATGACTCGACGATAACGTATAAGTACTCATCACCTCACCTATATGTCGTACTCAACAACCAAACACATAGAAAATAAGGCAAAAACACATAATCCCTCAAGCTAAGGTTAGCCACAACACTTACCTCGATTACATGGACGAACTCAAGCCTCAATCACCGTTTTCCCCTTAGTTTCTACCTCCGAACCACTTATGTCTAATCATAATTGACTTAGTAATATCAATTATTGATAAATAATGCAATTCCAATGCATAATTACAAGTTTTCCAACAATTCTCCAAAAAAGTCAAAAACCGACCACGGGCCTGCTTGGTCAAAAATCGAGGTTCGGACCAAAACTCATTCACCCACAAGCCCAAATCGAGGTCTAAATTCCCAAATTTGCAAAATCTCAATTTTTCCCAAAATCCCTAATTCTATCATGAAAGAACAAGATTGAGGACTAAAAATCTAATGGGTGTTGATAGAAATCGAAGGAAATGAGTTAAAGAACACAAACCTATGATTTGGTGTTGAAATCCCTCTTCAAAAATTCCCCTAGGTCGAGTTCTAGTGACGAAGATACAAAAATTTGAGCAAATCCCGACTCAGGTTCCATTTTAAAATCACTGGATAGGTCTTCTTCGCATTCGTGAGAAGCTCGTCGTGTTCGCGATGAGCAGCGGACAAAGACCTTCGCGTTCGTGAGATACCCATCGCATTCATGAAGGCATACTCTCCAGCCTCCGCCTTTGCGATCCTAGTGTCACGTTCGTGGTGAGTAACTTTCCCATCCCCTAGGTCCCATGCTTCGCGTTCGCGATAACCTGGTCGCGTTCACGAAAGGTAAGGCCCCCAACGATTCGTGTTCGCGACCAGTACTTCCCATTCACGTAGAAGGATTTCTCCTTCAGACCAACATACTTTTCGCGTTTGCCAGAGTCCCTCCGCGAACGCAAAGAAGGAGATACCATATGACAGCTGAAGTCAAAAACACCAAAATTTTCAAGTCTAAAACTTCATGTAGCCTATCCGAAACTCACCCGAGCCCTCGGAGCTCCAAACCAAACATGCACACAAGTCTTAACACATCATACGAACTTGCTCGTGTGATCAAATCGCCAAAATAACACCTAGAACTATGAATTTAGCATCAAATTGCATGAAATTTTCAAGAAAATTCATTCAAAAGTTCTATTTTCTCAACCAAAGGTGCGAATCACGATAAATCAATTTTGTTTCTCACCAAATTTCATAGATAAGGTATAAATAGCATAATGGACATGTACCTGGCTCCAGAATCACAATACGTACCCAGTATCAGTATAATCAATTATTAAACAAATTCTTAAAATCTTTATATTTCCAATTTAATAATTTTCATCAAAAATTCATTTCTTGGGCTAGGAACCTCGGAATTTGATTCCGGGCATACGCCCAGGTCTCATATTATACTACGGACCCTACAGAACTGTCAAAACATGGGTCCAAGTCTGTTTACTCAAAATATTAACTGAAGTCAACTAAAATCAACTTTTAAAGGCAAGACTCAATATTTTTCTCAAATTTTCACATAGAGGCTTTCCGTAATTGCGTCCGGACTGCGCCGACAAATCGAGGAGAAAGAAAATAAGGTTTTGAATGCCTCGAAACCCCGAATTGAGTTCTAAAACTCAAGATGACTTTTCGAATCATCACATATTCAACTTAAACTAGCAGTAGCCAACATTAGATTAATAACAATTGAATGTTTACAATAAAGATTACAGAAATTTAAAGGTAGGATTGCAAGAAAGACATAAGATAGAAATATCAAGAAGGGGGAGGAGGAGACTTAGCAGAAACTAGGATGAGAAATCAGAAACTGCTAGAACATCTTGCTTGCCTACTACTTTGAAACTGCTCCCACATATAACAGATTAGGATAACCTCTATTTTACTTGACACATGTCTTCCTTTTCTTTAACGTAACATATAATCTTGTAAAATCTTTTTGGGTTATTTTTGTATTGGAAAACATCGAGTTTACATATTGAAGTGATTGAAAGATGACATGTCATGACACGAAGGTTGGTCAAATAATGATGGTAAGCAAGGAGGCACGAGTTGCAACAGATACAAGCGGAAGCACAAGAAGAGGCACGAGATGATATTCAAAAAGACATGATACTCGTACCTATTTAAGTTTAAAAGCTGAGAAGAATGAACCTGAAGGCACATGAGAGCCCAGATACAGTATTTAATAATCATTAAATACTAGAAGCATTAGAGAATTTGTATTAAATTACAATGACTATGTAACCTAGCATTTAATGCCTTTAATCATCCATAGTGATCTTATTATGACAAAGGCAAAACGTATAACTTAAAAATAGCTATAAAAGGGAGAAGAATGATCATTTGTAGGGACACAAAAAATTCTATTGGAATACATTGATTCATTTTTTTTTCTATCTATCTTATTGTTATCAAAGTCAATTTCTTTTGCTCATTTTTTATTATCAGTAACCCGAGTTCTTTTAAATATAAAGCTTTGACCGAAATTCTATTTTTTTGGTTAAACAAATTGGTTCTTTTACCGGGAATGTGATAATCTATTCTTTCTTAACCTAACCTATTTTGTTACATCAATAATCATGTTAAATGTTAACGATAACACCAAAGGAAACCATCAACTCCAAGGGGACCCATAAGATGTTCACACTACTATCCCTTCTCCACAAAGTTCGCCTTGGTGGTCTCGAGAAGGAACTCCTGATGGATCTCACTCAAAAGCAAATGCTCAATTTCACAACGATGAAGCTATCAACGAAGCTTGGCAAAAATTGACCGCTCAACAGGTCAATAAAGCTCTTAAGGCCTTTGCCAGCCAGTTACCTGTTGCACCATCAACACCAATTCCAAATACCAACACTTTGGAAAACCCTCGTTTTTGGCTTGTTAATTCAGGCAGTGGAGGAATCCCCAATGAGTCACGAGAGGGAGAACTAGGTATCTTTGTTAATTCTAATTTACAAAATTTAGTTCTAACATTGCAGAAACAACTCAAGGAGCAAAGTGTCCGCATAGAGCAAATACCTGGAGTACTGCCTATAATCAAAGGAATAGATATGGACAAATATTCACAATAACCTTGGAAGCCAAGCACTGCTCCTCTACCAATTCCAAAAAAAAATCAAAATGCCCGATATTCCAAAATACGATGGAAAAACTGATCCACGAGACCACGTGACTGCATTCACAACTGGCGTAAAAGGCAACGACTTGACCAAACAAGAAATTGAATCAGTATTAGCCAAAAAAATCGGTGAAACGCTCACTAAGGGAGCATTAACATGGTATTCTCTTTTACTCGAAAATTTCATAAATTCTTTTGCTGAGCTTGCGGATTCATTTATCAAAGCACATTCGGGAGCTCAAAAGGTTGAAAAGAGAATGGAGGATATTTTCAAAATCAAACAAGGGGACTCTGAGTTGCTCAGAGAGTTCGCTGATAGGTTCCAGCATGAAAGAATGATGTTACCACGTGTGCCAGATAATTGGGCAGCTATAGCTTTCATTAGTAATTTGAATGAAAAAAGCTCATAAGCCACGAGGCAACTCAAGGAAAGTCTTCATGAATTTCCAGCAACAACATGGAATGACGTTTACAACAAGTATAGCACAAAGTTAAGGATCAAAGAAGATATTATTTCACGATCTCAAAAAGAAGAAAAGGTGAGTTCAAGACGGGCGGAATGTCACGACCCCAATCCCGGTCGTGATGGCGCCCAACACAACTGCTAGGCAAGCCCGACCATTTGCACTCTCAACCCGAGCATGAAGCTCAAAATCAATTATTTGAATATCATTTAACAATCATAATGAATAGTCTCCCAAAGATCTGGGGTCATGAGTCTAGAGCCTCTAACAATACAGTGTAATAAAACTCCATACTACAAATGATCAAAACTACGGAAAATAATAAAGAGATAGGGAAGGAGCCGGGTCCTGCGAACGTCAGGCAGCTACCTCGACTACTCCAATAATACGCTGAAGCAGCAACTAGCTCAGCTAAGCACCCAAAATACCTAAATCTGCACCCATGGTGCAGGGAGTAAAGTGAGTACTTCCAACTCAGCGGTAATAAGAGTAAATAATGCTGAGAA
>MU683099.1:35772-52115 GCA_026770625.1 Nicotiana glauca | reverse complement strand
GGCCGGGAACCACACTAGTGGATCTTGAGGGGTGCCTAACACCTTCCCCTCGAGATAATCTCAAGCCCTTACTCGTACTCTTGTTTTCTTTCAAAATCGCTTCTTCTCTTTAAAGTGTCCTAATGCACTATAATCATTAGGTGGCGACTCTCCAAAATTCATAACCCGATTCCTCAAAAGGGAATAAGCGTTGTTTTGTCCATAATATCGTAAACCCGATTCCTTTTCTTTCTTTTAAGGAGGGGGGGAAACGGGGGCGTCGACAATTATAATTAATGAGATATTTTCTACTCCTTAATTAAATCATTTTTGTTTTTTTAGTACTAATCCCTCACTTTCTCTCTCCTAACCCCTCATCCATGTACCCCACGTTCTTTTTACCCTCCCAGTTCTTTCTACCATTGCCCTTCTTCTGAAACCACCCAATTTCCCTCTAAATTCAAAAAAAATTCAACAAACCCTTTAAATAAATTCCTATCCACTATAGGTCCTTTATCCCAATCGGACATTACACTCTCCATAAAAGATAACTGGAGTAATAATAATTGGGACCTCTCTAAGCTACCCTGGCATCTTGAGGATACTATCATCAATAAAATAATGGCTACTACTCCCTCTAGCAGAAATTGTGACTTACCCATCTGGTCGCTCACTACTAATGGATTGTTCACGTCCAAATCCTGCTATACTATAATCGAAAAACCCCTTAGAAATGAGGGAAACTTCATATGGATTTGGAATCTCAACTGCCCTAACAAATTAAAATTCCTTTTATGGAAATGTCTTCACAACAAACTGCCTACTAGAAGCCATCTTAGTCATATAGGCATTAATATTGACACTACATGCTCTTACTGTTAATTACAAAGAGAAACAATCAACCATATCTTTTTGGGATGTCATGCAGTTAATGAATTATGGACCTTAATAAAAATTGACACTAGTCCTATGATCCATAACCCTCATTGGCTAACCTTACTAAAAGACCATGACCCACCCCTAGGAAATAATATTATTAATTGGAAGGAACTTCTTCCCTTTGTCATTTGGTACATTTGGATAAACAGGAACAATAACCTTTTTAATAATACCTCTGATAAAGTATACCCCAAACATGCTATCAATCAAGTTGTGCAGTATAAACTCCTAACCTGCAATGCTTATGATATTCAACGTCCTATCAACATTTAGGTTGGATGGACCAAACCTTCTAGAAATAGCGTTAAACTCAACACTAATAGCTCATTCTTTCAACCCAACTCTTTATGCGGGCTGGGAGGGGTAATCAGAGATAGTAATGGACATTAGATTGTAGGCTTTCATGGAGTCTCTATAGACTTATCACCAATTCATGGAGAGCTTCTCGCACTGAAAGCAGACCTAGAGCTGGCCGTAAAACAAGGGCTTTACAGCATAGAAGTGGAAATGGATTCCACTGACGCAATAAACCACCTAACAAATGGTTTACCATTATTTGATAACATCATCCTTGATTGCAGGTTGTTAATGATCCAGCTGAAGGTCCAAGTAATCCATCACACATTCAGGGAGGCCAACAAGCTGGCACACTTAGTGGCTAAAAGAGCAATCCATGAGAGTCCATGCAGCAGGGATCTTACTATCTTATATTACTCCCCTCTTTTTGCTTATGAAACTTTAATTTCAAACTCGGAAGGAAAGCCTTATGTGACTAAAAGGCTTATAAAAGACGCTTGCTATAGACTAGTATATTTTGGTAACAAAAATGTCCTACGGGACATGTTATGTAATACCCAAGTAGAAAATGCCCCTACAGGTGAGTATGATTGTATGAACTCTAATATTATGTAGCTAATATAAATTAGATCCTTGTTTATCAAAAAAAATTCCGATCCATATTTTTATTTAGTTGAAGTTCATCAATGAAGTACAAGGAAGGTTCGAAAAAGAGTCCAAAAAAAGTTGAAGTTAAACCATGAAGAACATCAAATCTCCCAAAAAAAATACCTAAAAAATCTACAGTATGTGATATTCCCTCTTTGAATTTGGGTGTTTTAACACCAAAATCACCACAAAAACAAGTAAAATCTGCACATGCAATGGAACCTACTACTCACAGTTCATCTCCTAGACAAATCTGTACCGAGATGAGAACAAAGCAAATGCACGATGTAGATGCTGGAGGAAGTGCTACACGAGGAGGCAAACAACTGTCTTAATTTTGTAGATTATTTGTAGTTGTGATTTTCTATAGTTTATAATTGTAGATAAATTGTAGACTGTTTTTTGCAGAAGTTTTAGTCCTTTTGGATTTGTGAAAACAGAAAATAATGCCTCTACAATCAGAATACAAATAATCTACAAAATATCTACAAACTGGATACATTAAATTTTAATATCCCAATTCCCATTTCAATTGTAGATAATTTGTAGATATAGTAAAAATTTTGTAGTCATCCATTTTAGGATGTCAGACATTGTAGTTAAATTATACTATAATTATTGCAATTTGTAGAAATTTGTGAAAATAATACTGCTTCGTATTAATTAAACTGATTTGTATTTTATTTGACTAGATTTTGTTCTAAACATAGAGTGTAGTTTTATTTAAAGACAACATTTTGAAATCAACAATTTCTAATCATAGATTGTAGTTTATTTTGTCGTGTAAATGTAGTAACTAAGTAGATAATTTTGAAAACAACATTGCTTTTTCTTTCATTAAACTGATTTGTAGTTTAATTGTAGGCAAATGTAGTAATTTTGAAGATAATACTGTAAAACCATAATTCTACGCAATTTCGAACTATACCAATCTGCACTTGTGTTATCGTTGGTGATTGTCAATTCCATATTGAAATCTTGTACACTTATACATAACGGATATGAACCTAAGTTTTTATTCTCCTTTTTGGTCTTCATATACACACAAACCCCCATATCATTCTAAATTTTTTCATTTTTTTATTTCTAGATTTGAGAGAGAAAAAAAGATGAAGAACATATATATATATATATAATCGCCAATTTGATTTCTGAAAACGACGAAGAACAGAATATAGCAATTTTGAGTTGTTAAATCTCGAAGATTTGAATTCTACAATTTGAATTTATTTTGTTGAAGTTGTTCGTACTTTTTTTTGTTAAAATTTTGAATTGTAGTTTAAGAGTAAATTACGCAGATGCGAAATCTCCTTTCCGTTTCAAAATTTGAATTTAATGTAGAATAAATCAATCCTAAGATTCTTTCTTGATTTTTCGTGCGTTATTAAGGGAAGATTTTGCCCTATTAATTCCTAATAAACGAATGGTACAAAAATTGTACGAAAAATATGGACTAGACGGGTAATTTAGATACTATGCACATATTTGATAGTAAAATTTCATATATGGTATAGGAAAGAAAAAATATCTTTAAAGAAGATAGTCAAAGTTGAACCGGAAAGTGGGGTCCACTATAGAAATATATATTTGGGCCATGTTGGTTTTGGTTTTTTCCCCTCCATAGAAACCCACAATCAAGCTTTTGAGCTAGTTATATTTTTTAAATGACCATGATGCCCTTGGTCGATCTCTTTATCTCTCTTGTATATAATAGAATTAGAAATAGAAATTTGTGCAGGTCCAGCAATTGGAGTTTGGAGCTAGAAGGAAATCATCAACCAGATAATCCTCATTTCCTCCGATAACCGAGAAGCATCCGTTGCGCGCTTTAGTATGTCTTTTTACTCTTCTTATTTCTTTTCATTGTCACGTTCTCATTGCTACTCGTCTTTAATTTCCTCTATCGTTATATATTTAGTTTATATTTGATTCATCTTTGTAATTAATGTAGCTTATAACTTACAAAAAGAACATGAACTTCACAATTTGCATGGTTAAGTTGTAAACCAAAGAATTAGTGTTATAACATTATAATAAATAGGTTGATTCAAATATTTGAAGCATGAGAAGTAAATTATGTCTTATTGTCCAGAATTTAGAAGATGTACTTGTCATTAACTCGGAAGAATGATGCGAAGATCCGATATTGATTCTGTATTAGATTCCTGTGAAGCATTTTGCCTTTCTGTTGCTCTTTTTAACATGAAGATATTCATGGAAGTTCGAAACTAATATATAGACTGGTTCCAGTTTAATGTACTTTTTTGTAGAAGACATTACAGACAAAACTAAAATGGCGGAAAGATCTATACGCAACGAATTTCCCTCAGCTAATGATCATTTTGAAGAAGAACAAGGATCTCCAGCTGATCAAATTAAGGACGTTGAAAGTCAACCTCTTCCTATTTCCAGTCAGCAGCCTGTACTACTTGTTAGTAGTAAGTTCACGGTTATTTTGTGGTGTAAAATGAGACACATATATTTTGTATGGCTATAAATCATTGCATAAAGTTAAATTGTTTCCAATTAAGGAAAGGGGTCATTCATTTTGACACAGACCAAAAAGAAAATAGGTTCACATAAATTGAAACGGAGGGAGTATATATTTTTATTTTAAGAACACAGAATTTAGTATATAGTATGTTTCTTCTTAAGCTACATGCCTAGATGATTGAAGACGCATAAATTGCAACGGAATGAGCACACAAGTAAAACCATTGAAGTTGCTTAATGAATTGTTTGACGATCCCACTCCGTTCCCTATATAGAAGAATTTGTCAATACTTTAGATGAGGAGCGTCCTCCTTCTTCTGATGTCTCCTGTTGTTGCTTCGCCACCGGCGTCACCGACCATTCCGGCGCCGGTGCCAGCGGAGGGATTTTCAGATCAAGTTGTTGAAAATGTGCTAGAGAACTTTCTCTGTTTCCTCACTTATTTCATCAGGAGAAAACAACGTCTTGTCGATCTCGATCAGATACAAGAAATATCCCTTGACTTTCCCCAATTTCGTGCAAAATGATAAGTGGTGAATCTTCCTCAATTATCAGAAAAATCACAGCCCAATCAAAATCGAAATATCTAACCCACTTTATAAGTTCTACTAAATTAAATTTCTTGAGTAGGGCGATCCAAGTAGTTTAGAAAAACAGAGGAAGATGTGTTGTTGTACCAGTTTTTTCTGTATGCAATTATTCAAAAGTAACAAATTTATGCTGTCATGATACATACATATTGAGTTGCCTTAGACTTACGTACTAACACACGAAGCTTCTCAATTTTTAGGAGGCAACAAAATGAAGTATCTTACCGTATATCAAGTTCTTTATCAAGCTGCGCTGAAAGATAATTGGAGAATTGCTGAACCTATCCTAAAGAATGATCCAAGTTTTGCTCGTCATAAGATATCAGAAAAGGGTGAAACAGTTCTTCACATTGCAGCTGCAGCAAGGAGCACCTTATTCGTACGAAAGCTAATGAATCTGATAAAAAAAGAGGACTTGGAATTGCTAAATGATGAAGGAAGTACGGCTTTTCATTTTGCAGCAGCGTCAGGGGTTGTTGAAATTGCTAAAGCAATGAGGGAGAAGAATGCGAAGCTACCTAATATCCCCGGTGAGGATGGTTTACTACCAATCACTATGGCAGCTACGATTGGGAACAATGATATGGTATCGTACCTTTGTGAGGTCACAAGTCTTGATGCGCTACAACAAGTACGCTATGAACTTCTTGAAACCGCAATCCACAATGAGATGTATGGTACGACGTCTCCACTTACCAATATAGTATTTGATTGAGCACGAAATCTGAAGTGTTAATTTGAATTTTTATATTTTATACTAATGTTAGTGGATTAAAATATTAAGATAGCGATTGAAAGGTTACTCTCGATTGATAAACCTTGCTTCAAAATTTAAAATTTGAATAATATAATATATTTGATTGTTTAAAAGTTAGAAAAGTTTAAACTATACAATTCAAATAGTTTAATGAAATTGAATTGGAAGCTAGAAATTTTTTACAGAGATGAAATGAGATCAAACATTTTGCATTCTGAAAATGGTACGAGTGTCATATTGTTGTGTCAATATATGTATAGAAATCACATTACATACACACTCGCTTTCTCTCTGTCTGTCTCTGTTTTTCTTGATGGACTATGTTGTTTCGTTGATTATTACTTTTCACTATTCACTTTGAAACGCTCACCTTTTAAGAAGCTAGTCGAGTACTATTGAGATAAGTATCTCTATCGCTAAGTTAATTTATTTGATTCAACTTTTTTCTTGCAGATGTGGCGTTGAATTTATTCAAGAAGGGAGGTGGTTTAGCCACTAAAGTCTTAGAAGGAAATGCATCAGTCTTGTACGCGTTAGTTAAAAAGTCTTTAGCAATCAGTAACCAAAATCAAGAAGGGAACTGGGGAAGATTCATTATACGAGCTTCTTCTCCAGTGTGGGGAATGTTTACTAGAGCAATTTCCATTGCTAGGATGCAATTCACTCCATGTAAGATCTACTGGACTTTATCTTAGACTCGTCATGTTTCATTGGTACTAAGTAGACACATTAGAAGTAGACACATTAGAAGTTGACACGTTTGGGGCAGTATAGCTGAATTAATGGCATTGGTCTCAAAGATGATGAGCTGGTAAATCATTTTCTTAAGGGTCAAGATATGTTTTGTTGACTAACACCACTATCTGAATAGAAATTGAAAGCACACTGAGGTTTCATTATGTACGTTTCTGGGCAATATGATATGATCTTTTGACTGGATTGAGTTCTGTTATGGTCGAGAGTAGATATCATAACTTCTTACTTGTCCTTAAGTGGATGCAGATAGACATAGATCTTTTACATACGAGAAGAAAAAAGAGCTAGGTGGTCTTACCTAATTAATAAGTGTCTTTGCTGAAAAGGATCACTACTCAATGTCCCAATGGAGACAAAACATTAAGTTATTTCTTCCTATATGTCTAAGTCTCGGTGGACAGATTTACTCAATAACTGTGCTGGTGGGAGTAGCAAGTATCCCGTGGAAATAGTCGAGGTGCACGCAAGCTGGCCAAGACACCACCCTTATTTAAGAGGAAGGGTCACTACCCTATGTTGCTGCCTCGCAAGCAACTCTCTTCCTATTAACCATTTTTTGTTTCCTAACAGTTTAGATAAAATGGACTTGAAGCATTAAATGCTCAAGGATGGAAACAAAAAGACAAAGAAAAATGTACTATCCGCTACTACTAGTTGTGGGTTTAAGAAGTTGTCAAATAGTCTAGATTGTAGAATAGTAGAAGAATTTTGATTAACTTGAGCTAAAAAATCCATACTTGAAATGGTGATCTAAAAAGTCCATACTTTGAGCTCAAGGAAAATTTTGAAATAAAAGTAAAACTGCAAATTATGGGGTCTGTAAAACCATTGTGGTCAATGTTAGAATGTCAATTATGTTAGAATGTTCGCATGTTCATTTATAGGGTCAGTGTTAAGTTAGTCGCTCATCAAATAAATATAAGATGTCAATTATATCTCACACCTATAGATATGTATGTCTTCTGTTCCATTATCATCCATCTATTTTTATCTCTCTTTATCCTCTCTTCTCTTATTGTTATCTCAATCACATTTTATGTCTAAGGTCTTAATTCTTCGATAATTCTATTTTTTTCTCATAACGTCTTGGTTTATCTTTTAAATGAAAGAAGATTCAAGAAACTAAGAATCACTATATCACGAAGGTATTTAACTAGCATATTAGGTGTGCACCATTTTAATCCCAGTATGTTCAGAACTTCACACTGCATAATTGTAATCTATCTGGCAATCTACATAATTGGAATCTATCTGGCAATCCAGATACAATTGTCTACTACTTGTTAAGTCATACAAAATGATGTCTTTTGGTGATTGGTACTGGTGCGCAAACATTGATCCAATAAGGACAAACCTGCAGGCAGATTCTTAGCCTAAGCAAATTGGTCAGTGTCTTTGTAGAGCTGCTGCATTAGTCTCATCACTTGGGCTGAAATCATGGATTCATGGTGCTATAGATATTCTGGAATCTGAGTAATGAATCGGAATTGTTACCTCTTATAGATGTTCTGGAAATTATTAGCCAACATAGAGAACTTTGGATTGTAGGCAATGAGTTGTCTCTAATGGGTCAGTGATCAAGTTTAGGTGGATGCACTTATACTTTCTCGATGTTGTTCGTAGATGAATTTTCTTACATACTGGTAAATATTGGGAAAATTCACCTTATAAAAATATTGTTGTAATTATATCGATGAATCCACTAATTTCTTTTTCCTCATTATTTTATCTCAAGACGGAGCTTCATATTTGTTCGAGTGCTAATATTGCTTGACACTTTAGGCTTTAGACGGGTTCAGGTACTACCGGAAAAATCTTTACTGAAGAAGCAAGCTGGTCTACTACTTGAAGAGCTTTGGGCTGATTTTCAGAAATGTGCAGGGGATAAGCTATTTGATCTAGTGGAAAAGTCAGAATTACTGCATTCTGCTGCAAGAGCAGGAAATGTAGAGTTTCTAGTTGTGCTTATTCGCAATCATCCTGATCTCATATGGAAAGTCGACAAACATAACAGGACTATTTTCCATGTTGCTGTTTTACACCGAGAGGAAAAAGTCTTCAGTCTTATACACCAAATAGGAGCAATTAAGGACTTAATCACTCTAATAGTAGATGATGATGGCAATAACATTCTACATTTGGTTGGAAAATTAGGGCTACCAATTTATAAACAGAAACTTGGAGAGATAGATGCCCTGAAAAACAAAATAGAGCAGTCAGTGCCTTCTGATGCTCATAATCATGTATTTGTAGAATCACTTCAGCAGCTGCTGTTGCGACAGACAGAGGTCATTAAACAGATAACAGAGTCAATGTGTGTTAAGGTACAAAACTTTTTCTTATTGTTTATATATGAGCATATTTTCAATTCTCAGCCTCCTTTTCCCTTTTTAGATCTCTTGTTTAAACTATACATGTTCCCATCTACCAGTCCAATTTAATATGATATAGGAACTATTATATAATTAAAGAGTACCATTTTTGGGTTATCATTGTTCAAATAATCACTCAGTACTACAGGAAGAAGAGAAGATTATGCCGCCATCATTTCTCAGGGTATCTGGAGCAGCTCTTCAAATGCAAAGAGAGATATTGTGGTTTAAGGTGAGAGATGACCGTATTACGTTTCTAATCTCTTCCATTTTATTTTCAGTATCAAAACGTACATTATAACATTATCTTAATGTGATATGAGATTCTTTAATTTAGCATAACTTTTAAGTAGAGTTATGAGTTTTGAATTATTCTAGCTGATAATCATCTGGCTGGAATGCTTATTGGCTAGGAGGTGGAGAAAATTGTTCCAGTTTCATATCTCAGGATGAAAAACAGTGATGGGAGAACCCCGAGGGAATTATTCACAGAGGAGCACCAGCTTTTACTCAAAGAAGGGGAAAGGTGGATGAAAGACACTGCAAATTCTTGTATGATTGCTGCAACTTTGATTGCCACAATGGTGTTTGCTGCTGGCTTCACACTGCCAGGCGGTAATAACAGCGATTTAGGTACCCCTGTAATGCTAACATTGAAGGGTTTTGCAGTTTTTGTCATATCAGATGCAGTAGCACTGTTCAGCTCAATTGTTTCCATCATTATGTTCTTGTCTATTCTGACTTCTCGCTACACTGAAGATGATTTTCTTGTATCATTGCCTGCAAAGTTATTGTTTGGACTCACGACACTCTTTGTCTCGATAGTTAGCATGCTCGTGGCTTTTGCAGCAACGTTCTTCTTGGTCTATCATAATCATATGGCTTGGCAGCCAAAGCTCATTGCTGCTTTTGCTGGTGTTCCTGTAGCTTTATTTGGGTGTTTGCAGTATAAGCTATGGTTTGATGTGGCAAAATCGACATACTGGTCCAAATATCTTTTTAGACCGGGAAAGCACAGTCTCTATTAACAACAGATCCTTCACTACAGAGAAGCGGCCTACATCTTTTATTGTTAGTAAGACGCAGCAGCAGCATTTCACATCCCAAGGTCATAAGAGAACCAGGATTCTTGTTACAACGCAATACCTTATTCTAAAGAAGGAAATGTAATGTTTGTTTATGAAATTTTGGAACTTTTTTCTATAAGTGCTATTTGGCACTGGTAATAGGATAAGCACATTTGATTTCTGTTCTAAAAATATTAAGTTTGATTATAAAATGCTTTGTTAGAACGTCAATTAAGGTTAATCAAATGCTTTGTTAGAACGTCAATTAAGGCCGAGGGCCATCTCTCAAAGAGAAGAGTTCGACCTCGATGGAACAACGACGGGTTAATATTTCGATGAAAGCTCGAAATAACACCCTTAACGCCAGGGGCCATCTCCAAAGAGAAGAGTTCGACCTCGATCGAACAACGACGGGTTAATATTTTGACGAAAGCTCAAAATAATACCCTTAAGGCCAAGGGCCATCTCCAAAGAGAAGAGTTCGACCTCGATCGAATAACGACGGGTTAATATTTCGATGAAAGCTCAAAATAACACCCTTAAGGCCAAGGGCCATCTCCAAAGATAAGAGTCCGACCTCGATCGAACAACGACGGTTAATATTTCGACGAAAGCTCGAAATAACACCCTTAAGCCCAAGGGCCATCTCCAAAGAGAAGAGTTCGACCTCGATCAAACAACGACTGGTTAATATTTCGATGAAAGCTCGAAATAACACCCTTAAGGCCAAGGGCCATCTCCAAAGAGAAGAGTTCAACCTCGATCGAACAACGACGGGTTAATATTTAGGCTGAAATTCGAAATAACACTTAAGGCCAAGGGCCATCTCCAAAGAGAAGAGTCCGACCTCGATCGAATAACGATGGGTTAATATTTCGACGAAAGCTCGAAAGAACACCCTTAAGGCGAAGGGCCATCTCCAAAGAGAAAAGTTTGACCTCGATCAAACAACGATGAGTTAATATTTCGACGAAAGATCGAAATAACACCCTTAAGGCCAAGGGCCATCTCCAAAGAGAAGAGTTGGACCTCGATCGAACAACGACGGATTAATATTTCGACGAAAGCTCAAAATAACACCCTTAAGGCCAAGGGCCATCTCCAAAGAGAAGAGTTCGACCTCGATCGAACAACGACGAGTTAATATTTCGGCGAAAGTTCGCAATAACACCCTTAAGGCTAAAGGCCATCTCCGAAGAGAAGAGTCCAACCTCGATCGAACAACAACGGATTAATACTTCGACGAAATCTCGAAATAACACCCTTAAGGCTAAAAGCCACCACCAGAAAGGGTTGGGACTCATGACGGGTTAATATTTTGATGAAAGTTCGAAAAGATATCCTCAAGGCTAAGAGACATCTCCAAAAAAGATTGATAAATGCGACAAGATGATATTTCGATATAATCTCGAAAAGTAACATCTCTACGACTAAGGCTATTATTAGAGGAAAGAGTTCGACGCCACTCGAATTGCGACGGGATAGTACTTCGATACGAGTTTAGAGATATTATCCCTACAATTAAAGTCGTCATGGACATCCTGCTCAATCTTTGCGGTATTAAACTAGCTGAGAATCAGGAATCCACCGCACGGGAATCTACTTCCCTGCACCCAAATTATGGAAAACAAAAATAAAAGAGAAGAGACATACAACAATAAAAACCTCCTTTTTATACAAAGCTACAGCCCAAACAGCTGCAGATTACATACGGCTCAAACCAATAGAGTCCACGAAACAGCAATAAACAAATAAATAAATAAAAAAGACAACAACTCTTTCACTCGGTGTCATCACCGCCATCCTCTTCTTCATCGTCTCCAAGAAGTCCTCCTTCATCATCAGCACTCTTATTACCCTCCAGCATTGCAGGGTCATATCCGCAATTAACACGAGCCTCTCGTGCCTTCGCCCTTGCTCCTTCATATGCGGCCTCGGGAACATTACCTGCCTCTCACAAACTCTTGAATATGTCCCACTGGGCTTCGGCATGAACCCAAAGCTCATGCAAATGACGGGGAACAGCAGCAGAGGAAGACTTAACTTGAGCCCGTAGTTGCTCCTTTTCGGCCTCAAGAGCAGCGACCCGATCCTCTAAGGTCGACGTCTCCCGGTCGATCTCACAAATACGCTCCTCAAGCCTCGCTTCCATTAGCGTGGTCGTCGCCCTTTTCGATTACTGCTCGGATTGGAGGACGCGGATGGTGTTCTCTAGAGTCGCCGCCCTCGCCAAAGCCGATGACCAGGCACTCTTGATGTTTTTCAACCCGGCAACCTTTCCCTCCAACTCGGTCAACTTTTCCATCTACTCCGCGCTCATCGTCTCGACCTTGATAAGATTCTGATCCATCTCAGATTGCATCGACCTCAGCTTCTCCTGAAGATATTTGCACTCTGCAGCGACCCCTTTGACCAACTCAAGATCTTCGTCATTTGCACGAAGTTGCTCCTCGAGTACGCTACTTCTGCAAATAGCCTCCATCAATAGCTAGTCCCTCTTCTCCAATTCCTCGCCGAGGGATCAATTACCCGAGTTTGCTTGCAGCTGCTCGTGCATCTCACAACACTTATTGCGACAACGCCAATATTTCTCCAGCATCATCAAGAAAATCTTGGACCAAGTGTCGTCCCTAAGAGCGCTTTCAATCTCCACCATGTACGTTTGAAAATCGAAAAGACAAGCTAAGGCCAGTCAAGAAAAATGAAAGGAACATGAAAGAAAAGTGAAAATGTACCCTCAAGCCCATGGCGGCCACTTCATGCGTCAACTCAATGTCAGGAACAACCCGAATAGCCTCGTTGTCAGCGGTAGAACACAAGAGGTCAAACTGCGACACCAGGTCCTCCGTATCTCCCAGAAGGTTAATGTCCGATACGATCTCAAGAATACGGAACGGGCCTCCCGCATGAACCTCCAAACGGGTAAGACCTTATTCAAACATCCTTATATCATCAGGATCAATATTAGAGTCAGATTCGTAGTCATCAACCACGACACATTTCCCCCTTTCTGCGTTCGAGGAGGAAGCACGACCCGGCATCGAAGATGAAGGCCCGTCCAAAGTATTAACAACGGCTGCAAGAGCCTAGCCCTCCATCGCGGCAGGTTTCTGGTCAATCATAGCGGCTGGGACCTCCGTCGATAGGCCAGATGTAACAGCTTGCTCTGTCTCAACAGGCGCAATGGCATCGACTCTCGCCTCAGAATCCATCAAGGGGGGTCGTTCTCTCGATGCACCACAGCTAAAGGAGTCGCTTCGGACTCCACTCGCCGCCTCTTTGATGGCCCCTCCCTGTTTTCGGCACGGGAAGATTCCCCCGCTGGGCGAGTGACAGGGTCGGAATCTCGATTCTAGGAATAGCCTCTGTGCGCACAGCCACGACCGTAGACTCAACTGAAGAGGCCCTCATCGAAGTTCGGGAAGTAGACATTAAGGCAGGGCGAGCGTACGATGTAGCTGACGAAAAGCTAATGAAGGAGCCCTCGTTCTCCGCACTCTCCCTGATATCGACGAACATCACATAAGCAACAAAGTCAAAAAAAAAGGGACAAAAGGGGAGAAAAATACAAAAGATTAACTTTGCTTATTACATATCTAAAATCTTTACAACATCCTTTGTCTCAACTAATTGCATTCATGTTATATTCTCTTACATTTAAATCTCTCGCATTTATGAATAATCATTTGGTTCCAACATATTAGGAAGCATTACTCACCTTGTTTTACCCTTACACTATCTAATCTAAATTTTATTACGCTTAGCTGATATTTACTTCTTCACCTTCGTCAATTGATTTAATCAGAAGAGTTTTAATATCTTTTGGTCAAATAATTTGGCACCGTCTATGGGGGCTTCCCTTCGTTGTATGGTTGCTCGACGAATCGACCGACATCTCTTTTTGGTAGCAACTTCAGAGCGCCCGGTATCTTATCAACCCTTTCTTGATGCTCCTTCATCTGATCATGGAGCGCCTTGTTCTCATTTTCCATTTCTTTCATTTTCTTTAGGATGGCTACGAGTGCGTCGTTACTTACATCAAAAACAATATGAGTGTTACCTGTGTGTGGAGTTTCTAGTTCGTCAGCGACTATTGTGGCGCCTGCGTGTATTGTGCCCCCATATCCTTTTGAACGGGTTTATCAAGTATGTTGCTCAGAGTGTTTGTGAGCCACTATTCCAATAGCTTTTTCACAGCTGGTGGTGCTTCTCCTGTTGCGAATGTGGAGGCTCCCTTTTCGGGTGAAGCAGTCATGCTTTCGTGCGGGAGAGGTGAGGTATCTCCCTCAGGTGTAGCGTTCGGTGTCATGTTTTCGTTATCCTCCCTACCAGCTTCGTTGATGGAATCTAGAAGGTTGGTTGTGACACCTGCTATTGTTTTTAACCTTGCGTCTCCGTTTCCTGCCATTGTTGGTTTTTGCAAAGCTGGGAAGAGGCGATTATTCCGTTCAAGGATCTAGATGAAACTAAAATCTTAGCTAAAGAAATTCCCACATACGTCGCCAAATTGTTTGACCAAAAGATAATGAAATCTTTTTTATTAAATCAATTAACGAAGATGAAGAGGTAAATCTTCGTCAAGCATAATAAGTTCCGGACCTATCAATAAAGCAGAAAACATAGAATGAGATAAAGTAGAGGCAATCAGTCTTATTGGTATTTTCTCTTCCACCAATCGGTGGACGGTATTGTTTACATCATATTTGAAGGATCCATTCTCCTCCGCAGGAGGTATTGAAACCTTTCTACTACATAGAGGATTACAAAGGGAAGGAAAAAGACCCCCCCCCCCCCCCAGTGGGAGGTTCTCCCCCTTTATATATAGCCACGGAGTCTGCCGTATTCGTGGATGGATGCATTTCTGTACCACGACAGTTAGCGTCGTCAGTCTCTGAGTGTGATTCTTAATCGTAGCAAATACCAGGAGTACGTGGTTTGGAGCGAATCATGGCGTCTTTCACTGCCCCGTCGCTTAGGCGGGATCCCAGTTGGGTCGACCATAGTGGTCAGATTTTGACCAATACAAAGCTCATGTTTTCTTAGATCAATGGTTTACTTACCCATATATACCCTAAAACAGCGATGCCTTCTTAATCTTCAATTTATTTCTTAACGCTTCCTCTAATATGTTCAATCTCAAGTCCAACCGGTTATCTTAGTTAATTCTTCAAATTATTTATTAGTCAATATGTAGTTAAAGGCTTATAACCAATCAAATGCATAAAATCTTTCTAGTCATACCTTCGCCCACGTCTAAACAACTAGCAAGTCTTTTATACCCCTCAACAATAATAATGACAAGAGATGTAATAAGATAGGTAAGATTCTTTCACCCTTAATCAGAAGTTTCAATTTCGATTTCCAAAAATGAAGAATTCATAGTTGGAAGTCGTTTCCCTTTTGATAGGCCTTACACGACGTGAATCTCGATAGTCAAGTAAGTTGATTCTAAATATCACATAATTATACCCCGATAAAAGAAAGATATAAAGATATTTTAAGTACTATTATATCACACGAAAGCAAGAAAGAGGAAAAGAAAAGGAAAATAATGGTAGTAGAGTACGAGTTCTTTTTTACTTGACATCTGTCATTTCCCATTTTTTAATTAATTACATCAGAAACAAGGACAAGAAATAATAATTCATTTGAGCCTATGGCTCTAAAACTTACTCCTTGATTTCCTTCTTCTTTATCATTTTTTTTAAAATGTTTTACATGACGCCTAACCAAAAGGTTAAACTGTTAATAACAGAGAGAAACTTGTATAGGAAATCAAGGGACGGCAGCTGGGGGTGGAACAGCAACATTAGGAACTCCAGGGATTGGAAAAGTAAATGGGTTATTATCAGCAGTACCACTACCGCCAGTACCAGGAATTCCAAAACCAGGCAATCCTCCTGATGATCCAAAGTCAGGAAATGGAAAATTGAAGGGTATATTTGGAATTCCATCAGAAAAAGGTGGAAAATTGAATGGAAAAGGAAATCCACCAATGTTTGTTGAATCTGGAGAAGGAGAAGCTGAATCATCCTTTTTCTCCTTAAATAAATTCTCATTTTCCTTTCCTATCTTAGACTCCCTAAGCATCCTTTTAGCATTACAAATACAGGAAAAGTGAATTAAACAAAGCAAAGTGACAACACTAACAATCAATTTGAGAGAAAATGTAGAACTCATTTTCCTTTCTTTTCTTTGATATTAAATAGAAAAGAAATAGAGAAGAGTAATGAATATTGGCTTACACTAGTAAGCTGTTTATATAGAGGGATTGGAGTTCAAAGGATTAAATTCTCAGTGTTAGTAGTTAGTATCTTTTTTCTTTTCTTTTTTTTCTACTTTTCTTGTTTTGGTTTTGAGCTTTGTTATTGACGTACTTGAATAAGATTGTTTTAAATCTATTCACACTTACTTTTTATCCTTTTTTTGCATTTGCACTTAATGA
>MU683099.1:15115-33269 GCA_026770625.1 Nicotiana glauca | reverse complement strand
ACATAACAACATAAAACGACGACAAACAATATAATTTATTCAAATATTACATAAAGCGAAACTATTCGGTACAATACACTAAAACACTACCGTTACAGTTTAATTTTGTGCAATTCAAGAGAGAATAAACATGTCTCATCCACTTGAAATATTTTATTGACACGGCGGACTAAAAAAGAGAATAAGCATTTTCTTGAAACGTGTATCTTCTAAAACTTTTAAATAGAAAAATTATAGTAGCATAAATTACTAGTGATGATTTTTTGTTCGTCTTGCAATATGAAATATGTAAGCTATTTGTTTTATGAAAAAAAATGTTAGTGCCACATTTAATTATTTTCTATTTTAGCTTGCGTTTTATTTACTAAGTTAAATGTGTAAGACTTTCATTGTATAAGACGTTCAAGTGTTTGATTTTAAAACATATAAATAACATTATTATTTTTGCGGCTAATTCTCATTATATAGTGGGATTCAACTATATTTGCTGGGTATTTACTAGGGGTATACGTGGACCAGGTTGGTTCGGATTTTATTAAAACCAAACCAAACCAACTATATCAGTTTGGATTGGTTCGATTTTGTCGGATTTTTTCGATTTTTTGGTTACGTAAATACTATGTCAATCTTACTTTGTTGAATTTTTGCTAAGTAAATATAGGTTTAATAAGAATTTTAAAAATTAACAAACATATGATCTATTAAAAAATTCTTATGGCAAAATATTCTTAGTAACACATAATAGTTATTTTTTAGTTATTTGACTATAATTTTTCATTGATGTACACTTTCAAAGTTAGCCGAATTTAATACTTAAATATAAAAAATTAACATGATACCTAGATAATGATATATTCTATTTAACTTTTAATTATCGAAATACCACTTCAAATTCAAAAAAGATATCAGAATTTAATAGATCTTGACATATGTATAAGGAAGAACAAAAAGATTGCCGCATTTCAACAACACTTGATAAGAAAGTGATCACACAACACATTATTTAAAGTTAATAAAAAATAGAGCACTTCATATTTTATTAAATATTACATCTCATAAGAGAATCTCACGTTAGAAGGAAAAATGGAGCTGGGTTAGAGAGTAAGATATTGAGTCGGTTATAGAGAGAAGGAGGGAGAAAATCTCAATTGTATTTCTTCAATCTTAATTATAATGTATATGTACACGCTTATTTATACAACTTACCAACTAACTAACTTAACTATTTCTAACATAGTCCTTAGCTAACTAATTGTGCAACTAAGCACCACTCTATATCCATCAAGTAAAATTGTCCCAGCTACTAATATTTATACACTCCCCTCAAGTTGGGTGGTGAAATATATTGATCATCCCTAACTTGCATAACATTTCACTGTGCAGTTGTTTTCCCAAAGCCTTAGTTAGAATGTCTGCAATTTGCTCTTTGCTGGCAACATGGTCCGTATTGATTAACCCCTGCTGTAGTTTTTTTCGGATGAAATGACAGTTTATCTCTATGTGTTTAGTACGCTCATGATTAGGAGGTGTACAAATAAAATCGAAAAATTGCACCAACCCGATAATTCGAGTCAAACCGAGAAAAAAAATCCGATTATGGTTTGGTTTAACTTGGTCTGGTGTAAAAAAAAAACCCGACCACATTTGGTTTGGTTTAGTTTTAACTAAAAAAAAGTCAAACCGAAATCAAAGCAATCCGACATTATATGTATAGACGTTTTAAATATATATATAGTACATAAAAATATTTATTGTAGTGTAGTTTATAAATATTTCTTAAGCTTTTTCATAGTTTTATCTTTTCACGTATTATTTCAAGCTTGAACTTATAATTTTTGGATGATCCAATAAGTTTTATAGTTCATAAATATTAGTAACTCAAATAAAATCCTAAATCAATAACAAATTAATACTAATGCTAATAAAAGACATTCAGATCAATTGAATTAAGAATGAAAATAGTGTTGGATATTTATTTTTTAGTTTTTTCATGGTTTAGATAAAATGCATAACCTATTTTTTTTTAGTGTTTAGTCATGTAAATATAATACTTTTTAGTCGTATTTATTTTAGCAACTTATTAGTAATTTTAAGTTATGTTTGTTTTCATTATAGCTTATTAATAATACTTATTTTATGTGTTTTTATTATCTTTATTGTTGAATATTTTAGTACAATGCAATGTCGCATCTCATATTTATGTTATTTTATTGAAAAATACCTTATACAGCTTTATCTTACTAGGATTAAAGAAATATTTGGAGCACAAATTCTAAATTTTGTGCTATGAAGACTTTATGGGAAAAAAAACCCGAAAATCTGAAAAATTCGAGAAAAATCGAGATTGAAAAACCCAACTTTTATTGATTTGGTTTGGTCTTTAGATCTAATAACCCGATACAATTGGTTTGGTTTGGTAATTAAAAAATCCGAACTAACCCGACCTATGTATACGCCTACTCATGGTATATGGGATTCGATGTTGTCACAACCCCGATTTCCCACCCTCGGGAGTCATGATGGCGCCTACTCATACAAACTAGGTAAGCCACGATCTTAGAAATCATGTCACTCACTGTATAGGGGCGGGGTGGACGAAATGGAGGCTTGCATCAGGAGTCTTGTGTGACAAAAAAGTGCCTCAGAAACTCAAAGGGAAGTTTTATAGAGTTGTGGTTAGACCGGCCATATTGTATGGGGCAGAGTGCTGGCCGGTTAAGAACTCTCACATTCAGAGAGTGAAGGTTGCGGAGATGAGGATGCTCAGGTGGATGTGCGAGCACACCAAGTTAGATAAGATTAAGAATGAATTTATTGGGGAGAAGGTGGGGGTGGCCCCAGTGGATGAGAAAATGCGGGAAGCGAGGCTCAGGTGGTTCGGGCATGTGCGGAGGAGAAGCCCTGATGCCCCGGTGAGGAGTGTCACACCTCTTTTTTACCTACACCCGCGAGAGCATAAATATAAAGGGAGTTTTTTCCAATTAAAGGACAATCGAAACGGGATTCATTTATTAAGAGATTCAGAGTCGCCACTTGGGAGATTTATGGTGTCCCAAGTCACCGGTTGAATCCCGAATCGAGGAAAATAATGACTTTGTTTAACAGTCCGCGATCCAAAAATTCGAGTAAGGAATTCTGTTAATCTGAGAGAAGGTGTTGGGCATTTTCGAGTTCCGTGGTTCTAGCACGGTCGCTCAACTGTTATATCTGGCTTAATTATCTGATTTTTATACAATTATAAAATTATGTGCAAATTTTAATTTTTAACCGCTTTTATTATTATTTTTAAAAAGATAACAAACTATTATCTTTTTTCTTTTCTTTTTTTTCTACTTTTCTTGTTTTGGTTTTGAGCTTTGTTATTGACGTACTTGAATAAGATTGTTTTAAATCTATTCACACTTACTTTTTATCCTTTTTTTGCATTTGCACTTAATGATGATGGTTAAAGATAAAAGACTAATTAATCCACTATGACGTTTTTTCTGCATAAGCAAATACAAGTTGTTGGTTGCTGGAGCATTAATGTTATTACACCAGGTTTTCAGAATGATGGTAGTTAGAAAGAAAAAAAATTTGACCATGATACTTAATAGTAGGATTTAAGTAATATTTTTCCTCTCTTATAGTGCTCCAGTTGTCTATAAGTTATGGATTCGAGTCGTAGAAGCAACCACTAATGTTTGCATTTGGGTACATTGTCTATATCATACCTTTTGAGGTGCATCTCTTCTCCGGATCATGATTGAACGTGGAACGCATTGTATACCAGATTGCTTTTTTATTTATTTGAAGTGTTTCATTTGTTTGAAATATTATTCAAACACGGAGACTTTAATTTAAGCTAATAGTTTGTTAATTGTTAGATCGTTGGAATAGTTTAAAAAAACTAAAAACACTATAAGAGGCAAGCAATTAAATCCAATCAAGCATTAAGGTTAACACTATTTATTTGTTTTAAAAACTTCATGTATTAAATGCTGGAGAAAAGTTCGAGTTTCGGTGGGGATCGGAAGGAGGCTGGTAGTTTGTACTTACACCTTGTTTGGATGATTTTTACGTATTGTATCGTATTATTAGTTTAAATATAATATTTATTCTGATCGTTACTTAAGTTTTATTGTATTATATCGTTACATAACAACATAAAAGTATCACTTCATGTAACGACCAATTTGGCGTAGTCGCATCGTTTTCTTGACTATTTCTCTTATCTTGCCTTTCCTTATTCTATTAGATAATCTTATTTTATTCTTTACCTTTATATTTTATATAATAATTCTACGTCGTACCTTTTTCTTTGTGATATTATAAGTTTATTTTTTATATTATCGATACATAACAACATAAAACGACGACAAATAATATAATTTATCCAAATATTACATAAAGCGAAACTATTCAGTACAATACACTAAAACACTACCGTTACAGTTTAATTTTGTGCAATTCAAGAGAGAATAAACATGTCTCATCCACTTGAAATATTTTATTGACACGGCGGACTAAAAAAGAGAATAAGCATTTTCTTGAAACGTGTATCTTCTAAAACTTTTAAATAGAAAAATTATAGTAGCATAAATTACTAGTGATGATTTTTTGTTCGTCTTGCAATATGAAATATCTAAGCTATTTGTTTTATGAAAAAAAATGTTAGTGCCACATTTAATTATTTTCTATTTTAGCTTGCGTTTTATTTACTCAGTTAAATGTGTAAGACTTTCATTGTATAAGACGTTTAAGTGTTTGATTTTAAAACATATAAATAACATTATTATTTTTGCGGCTAATTCTCATTATATAGTGGGATTTAACTATATTTGCTGGGTATTTACTAGGGGTGTACGTGGACCAGGTTGGTTCGGTTTTTATTAAAACCAAATCAAACCAACTATATCAGTTTGGATTGGTTCGATTTTGTCGGATTTTTTCGATTTTTTGGTTACGTAAATACTATGTCAATCTTACTTTGTTAAATTTTTGCTAAATAAATATAGGTTTAATAAGAATTTTAAAAATTAACAAACATATGATCTATTAAAAAATTTCTTATGGCAAAATATTCTTAATAACACATTATAGTTATTTTTTAGTTATTTGACTATAATTTTTTATTGATGTACACTTTCAAGGTTAGTCGAATTTAATACTTAAATATAAAAAATTAACATGATACCTAGATAATGATATATTCTATTTAACTTTTAATTATCGAAATACCACTTCAAATTCGAAAAAGATATAAGAATTTAATAAATCTTGATATATGTATAAGGAAGAACAAAAAGATTGCCGCATTTCAACAACACTTGATAAGAAAGTGATGATACAACATATTATTTAAAGTTAATAAAAAATAGAGCACTTCATATTTTATTAAATATTACATCTCATAAGAGAATCTCATGTTAAAAGGAAAAATGGAGCTGGGTTAGAGAGTAAGAGATTGAGTCGGTTATAGAGAGAAGGAGGGAGAAAATCTCAATTGTATTTCTTCAATCTTAATTATAATGTATATGTACACGCTTATTTATACAACTTACCAACTAACTAACTTAACTATCTTCTAACATAGTCCTTAGCTAACCAATTGTGCAACTAAGCACCACTCTATATCCATCAAGTAAAATTGTCACAGCTACTAATATTTATACACTCCCCTCAAGTTGGGTGATTGATCGTCCCTAACTTGCATAACATTTCACTGTGCAGTTATTTTCCTAAAGCCTTAGTTAGAATGTCTGCAATTTACTCTTTGCTGGCAACATGGTCCGTATTGATTAACCCCTGCTGTAGTTTTTTTCGGATGAAATGACAGTTTATCTCTATGTGTTTAGTACGCTCATGGTTAGGGGGTGTACAAATGAAATCGAAAAATTGCAGCAACCCGATAATTCGAGTCAAATCGGAAAAAAAAAATCCGATTATGGTTTGGTCTAACTTGGTCTGGTGTAAAAAAAAACCCGACCACATTTGGTTTGGTTTGGTTTTAACTAAAAAAAAGTCAAACCGAAATCAAAGCAACCCGATATTATATGTATAGACGTTTTAAATATATATATATATATAGTACATAAAAATATTTATTGTAGTGTAGTTTATAAATATTTCTTAAGCTTTTTCATAGTTTTATCTTTTCACGTATTATTTCAAGCTTGGACTTATAATTTTTGGATGATCCAATAAGTTTTATAGTTCATAAATATTAGTAACTCAAATAAAATCCTAGATCAATAACAAATTAATACTAATGCTAATAAAAGACATTCAGATCAATTGAATTAAGAATGAAAATGGTGTTGGATATTTATTTTTTAGTTTTTTCATGGTTTAGATAAAATGCATAACTTATTTTTCTTTTAGTGTTTAGTCATGTAAATATAATACTTATTAGTCGTATTTATTTTAGCAACTTATTAGTAATTTTAAATTATGTTTGTTTTCATTATAGCTTATTAATAATACTTATTTTATGTGTTTTTATTATCTTTATTGTTGAATATTTTAGTACAATGCAATGTCGCATCTCATATTTATGTTATTTTATTGAAAAACACCTTATACAATTTTATCTTACTAGGATTAAAGAAATATTTGGAGCACAAATTCTAAATTTTGTGCTATGAAGACTTTATGGAAAAAAAATCCGAAAATCTGAAAAATTCGAGAAAAATCGAGATTGAAAAACCCAACTTTTATTGGTTTGGTTTGGTCTTTAGATTTAATAACCCGATACAATTGGTTTGGTTTGGTAATTAGAAAATTCGAACTAACCCGACCTATGTATACGCCTACTCATGGTATATGGGATTCGATGTTGTCACAACCCCGATTTCCCACCCTCGGGAGTCATGATGGCGCCTACTCATACAAGCTAGGCAAGCCACGATCTTAGAAATCATGTCACTCACTGTATAGGGGCGGGGTGGACGAAATGGAGGCTTGCATCAGGAGTCTTGTGTGACAAGAAAGTGCCTCAGAAACTCAAAGGGAAGTTTTATAGAGTTGTGGTTAGACCGACCATATTGTATGGGGCGGAGTGCTGGCCGGTTAAGAACTCTCACATTCAGAGAGTGAAGGTTGCGGAGATGAGGATGCTCAGGTGGATGTGCGAGCACACCAAGTTAGATAAGATTAAGAATGAATTTATTGGGGAGAAGGTGGGGGTGGCCCCAGTGGATGAGAAAATGCGGGAAGCGAGGCTCAGGTGGTTCGGGCATGTGCGGAGGAGAAGCCCTGATGCCCCGGTGAGGAGTGTCACACCTCCTTTTTACCTACACCCGCGAGGGCATAAATATAAAGGGAGTTTTTTCCAATTAAAAGACAATCGAAACGGGATTCATTTATTAAGAGATTCAGAGTCGCCACTTGGGAGATTTATGGTGTCACAAGTCACCGGTTGAATCCCGAATCGAGGAAAATAATGACTTTGTTTAACAGTCCGCGATCCAAAAATTCGAGTAAGGAATTCTGTTAATCCGAGAGAAGGTGTTAGGCATTTTCGAGTTCCGTGGTTCTAGCACGGTCGCTCAACTGTTATATCTGGCTTAATTATCTGATTTTTATACAATTATAAAACTATGTGCAAATTTTAACTTTTAACCGCTTTTATTATTATTTTTAACGAGAATTACAACGTCGTGAAAATGTGTCTCGAACCACGTCACATAAATGCACCCGTGGTTGTTGACGCATTTCGACTTCGTTGAGATTTGGATTTGGGTCACATAAATGTGCACCCGAGTTTAAGAAGGTAGATTATTAAAAGCGCGCCTAAAGCGACTAACGCGTTGTTATCTTTGGAGAGGGCTGTGAAATTCGCTAAACGGCCCATCCCGAAATCCAAGTATTTTAATACAACCATTTACCGAGGGCCCCGCAATTTACATATTTTATTTAGCGAAGCTCATATCATTTTTATTTAAAAGGGCAAACCTAAAGTACTATGATTTTTTTATTTTTTATTTGTCTCTAATAATAAAGAAAAAGTCCTAATAACATGTGTGAAAAGGCCAAATTCTTATTATTCGATCTCAAATCAATTGAACCCGACAAGTTAGTAAGTAAAAGACAAGGCAGCAATTGGCCCAAACGGCCCAGATTATATTTACAAAGGGGAGGGCATTTTTGGGCCTGTGATGAAAGGTCCAGGCCCAGGGCGTGCTATTTTTTTTTTTATTTCTGATTTTTAGGCTATTTAGCCACACATGGTTCGAATCCGAGCAGGCGTATGTATTCAGTTCTTCAGAGGTGATTTGTTATCAATTTTAGGCTATCTAATCACAAACAATTCTAATCTAAGCAGGCGTGGGTATTTTGATTCTTCAGATGTGATTTGTTATTAAGTAAAACCGCTAACTGATACTCTAAAGCAAATAACCACTGATTCAACTCAAATTCTAATTTTTAACTTCAAACCAGTTGATTTATCCATGAATAATTACTTTGCTAATTAGGAATTCAATATGCTATTTAACCTCACTTAATATGTTGTAAACAAGTTGAAACAAAGCTAGAAATCAGACGGAGCCATTAATACTCATCTTTTAACCTTTTCAGTAAACGGTCATATTAGGTGTCATGTAGGGAACTATTTGCCTTGTACTCAAACCAAGTTAATGCATCTCACTATTACTAATAGGACTAGAGCTAACATTATTAAACCAAATCATGTTCTAAATATTAAGTAACAAACTAATTCTACTTGAATCTATCTAATAAACAGTATGTTCGCCTATGTCCAAATTGAGAGTCCAACAGTCCAAATTACAATCCAAGGACTATATGAACACAAATCAAAAGCGAAACTAAGCAAATATAAATCATCTAATATCTACTCTACTATGCCAGCTTGAATACACATGTTTCAGGAGGAACAGTTTATTTCAGCATTTCAACTCAACATTACATCAGATCAGTCTCAAGTGTGTACCTGGAGATGTGAAATATAAGAAGAAGAAGAAGAGGAAATCAGCAGCAGTAATCAGAGAGTCAACAACAGCTCAAAATCGAAATCACAGCCCCAGCAAGTATTGTCAATCTCAGTCAAGGAATGAACAGCACCAAAATAAACTAGATAAACTTGAAAATGAGCTCGGAACATACTTGAAACTTTCAACAGACCAAAATCCAACCAAAACTAGCTCAATTAAACCCAAAATCATTCGAAATCAGTCTAATGAAACAGTAAAACTTATGTTCCTTTAGGCTTGTTCAAGCTGGAAGAATTTCAGAAAAAAACCAACGAAAAGAAGAAAAGTTTCAATGGAAAGCCCTTTCTAAACCCAATGTTCTATATTCCTAAGCCCTCTTCTTTTTATCTCTGTCCTTTTTTTTTAAACTCTCTCCCAAAACTGAATTCCTTCTCTCTTTTCCAATGTCCCCTCTCTCTCTGTCAACAATTCTGTCTATTTAAAGAATAGAGTCAATTTATTTTTTATTCAAATCCCTTACTTTTCAGCCTGTATATTCCCTCCCATGTGCACCCCTTAACCCTTTTATCATTCAGCCCATGATATTCTGATTTTCACTTAATAAAGTCAGTGTGAGCACGTGATTTTTGCCTTATATGAGAATTATTTCTAAAAATTCGAAATAAAATAGTTTTGTATTGTGTATGATTTTTGTGTTATTTTTTCTCTTATTATTTGCATTTTTCTATGCGTGTTTATCTGTTAAGTTAATAAAAATACAAAAATATATATGTTGAATTTGTATTTAGAATTTATTAGGAGTAGTTAAGTTTGCTTTACCAAAAATGAGAAAAATCACAAAAAATATAATGTAATTGGCATTTTTAACATTCAAGGTCTAGTTGTGTGATTTTATTTTAAATTGGTATTTAATCGTGTGTAATAATTGTTATTAGGAATTAATTGATATTTTTATGTGGCTTATAATTTAATTTAGACTTTAGCTTTATTAATTGATAAAATAAAAGAAAAGAAATGGAATTAGAGAGCAAAACTCGGACTGGGCGACTTTTGAATTAAATTAACCAGACCCAAATTACCCCCTTTTACCCGGTCCAGTCGTTTAAACGCCCAAACGACGCCGTTTTTTACATCGCCGATCTGGACCGTTGAATCCAACTGATCAGCGGTCCAAAATCTCCCTCTATATCTGTTCCAAACTCGACCTGACCCGTTTGCCCCATAGCCCGGTCCACTACTTAACCAAAACAACACCGTTTGATTTAAGTGACCTAATCTGGACCTTTGGTTCCCATAATCTAACGGCTCCGATTAATTCATCTATTTTAATATACAAAAATACTAATGCCCTACCCCCCACCCCAAAACCAAATCAGACCCCGTCCTCTTCGTCTCTAATCTCAGAGATGACCCCTGTAACGCCGCCGTAAACCACCAAGCTCCACCCACCGAAAATTGCCTCACGGCAATTCCGGTGGTCCAAACGACCCCACTTTCACACCACTGAATCCCCACGACCTCCTCATTTCGATCCCGTACTCACCTCCCCTCGAATCATACCATACCTTCTCGAATGTTCGACTTTGTGACTGCCATCTCCGCTGCCCACGGCGGCGACCACTCCAATGACCGCCAAAATAACACCACTGAACCCCCACGACCTCCTCATTCCCATCCCGTGCTCACCTCTCCTCGAATCTAGCCGAGGCACCTCGAATCTCAATTTTTGGTCAAGAACCGTAGCGCCGCCACAAGATCCCCAGTGGCGACGCCACCTCCAAACAGCCCCAAACTTACACCCTTTGACCTTATGACCCCTTTCATCCCTAAACCATCACCATCTTCCTTCGAACATCACTTCGACCCTTTAGATGACGAATCACAGAAAACCTGAGCCCTAAGCTCAAAATCTAACGAGTTGCGAGGGTCTTTGGACTAAATTGGACTTTAGTCGTATGTTTTCATTATTGGAAACGTGCGATTAAGGTCCCCTTCAGTCCAAAGCGAAGTGACAAGGAATTTTTGGTCCTGGTCTGCCTGAGTTCCGGGTATTTTCAATTCTCTTTTCTTTTGTTATATTTTTCGTTTAATTTTCATGCTTCTTCTCCTCCTGCTTCATTTTTTGCTTTTGTGTCTGTTTGAATTAAGCCAGTTCGTATGAAGATTAATTCATCATAATGTTTGAATCGTTTAGTCAATCGTCATTGAATCGAATTGTTTGGTCGTTTAAATGTCGTGAATTAGTTATGTGAATCTGTCTCACATTCGTTAATCAACCTAAGTTTTATTGATTAGGATTAAACAAATGCAGGAACTAATGTGTTGTGATTTGGAATTATGATTAAGTGGGAGGCCACGTGGTGTCAGGCACGCTTGAATTTAATATTCAGGCTGCCCCATACCTATTATTTGTTTAACAACTTGTGGGACTGGCTGCCCATTAACTTTGAAAAAATGAACAAAACATTCAATAGTGGGCTGTAAGGGAATATCATGGGTAAAAAAATGTTTTCTGAATTAGTGCTGATGCTCTTAAGAGCTGTGAGGGCTTTAGCTGGGATAAATAGATTGAGATACCATTTTAGAAAGAGGACATTGAGAAAACTTTAGAATTTGACGGTTCCATTGCTCAGAATTTGACTGCTAGAAACTGCCTAAAGCTTAAGGTCTCGATCCCAAACTAGATTGGTGCCTATTTGAATTATTCTGAAAGCCACTAGTTAATTTCAAGCAGTTTTGGGTTTGGTGGAGACACTTTGGTATCAAATTGGGTGTTGTTTTGCTGTGAGTTGTTGCTGTTTCATTTTGGAAGTCATTGGTGTTTAGTTGAGATTGTCGTGGCTGGATCTTTTAGCCTTTGGGGTTTTAAAAGCATTTCTACACTCCCGATCCATTTCTGGACTAAAGCATTGGTGTAATTGTGGTTGTTCGAACTCAAATTGATGTTTTCTGCTCTTACTGCCTCAGCTGACTCCTAATTCCTCCTCATTGTATTGCCATTTCTAGGTACACACACTTGGAACTGATTTGATATGATTCCTCCATAAGAAATGGAAACACAACTGTTGCTTGATCCCGATTGAAGTTATATTGTTTCATTAGTCATTTACATTACAGTTAACCTTTTTGTTGAGATAAGTTCATTAGGTTAGTTTACTTGATTAACCAACTGGACTGATTGAACTTTGTATCATGTAATGGACTGTGCTAAAAAATAAGGAATTGTTAAGCATAAATGTGTAGGTATTTCAGCAGTTTGAGTATTAGTTGGGATTAAATTGAGTCAATCTCTATTGGTTAAGACGATTCCTAGTGCTACCCGAAACACTTTCAATATGTGATTAGGTAGAATATAGTTTATTGAAGTAATGTGTTTTTTTTGTTTAAATATGGGAGTTTCATACAACGCGAATTAGTATAAAAGTTCTGAGTCCTCGAATTCAGAAAGTTTAGAGTAAAGGCGTAGTCCAAAAGGCAGGAATCATTGTTAAGTGTATACAATTAAGTAAGGTTAACTATAGCCAATTCATTTTAGGCTAGCATCACTAGATCTCGAATTTTAATTCTCATTGTGGCCACGTTAATGCTCAATTTGAGCTCGCGCATCCGCACCCTAATAAACTGAGTAATAATCGGGAATTTGAAACTTGAATTAGTATGCAACATTTTTGTAAATATGGTCATAAATAGCTTATGTGGGATAAGGAAGCTGAAACTATGTGCTTTTCTAATTCATGTTAACTATTACACGTACTGGCACATTATTTAATACGCAACATGTAGTTTTAGCTTACTGCCTGAAAGTTATTGAATTCATTTCATCCGGGTTTGTCTTTGAAGCCTGAAGGCATGTTCAGCTTAAAATTATTGTTTTAGGCCAACGACAAATTGATTAGGGCCTTTCCTTATTTTAGGGACAAAAATAGATAGAAAAAATCATATTCACTTTAGGATATCCTTAAATAAAGAATGAGACGAGCCTCGCCAAACAAAAATACACAAATTATAGGGCCCTCAACAAATAAAATAAAACATTTAGAATTCGGGATGAGCCGTTTAGTGAATATTACGGCCCTCCCCAAAGATAATAATGTGCTAGTCACTTTAGGCGCGCTTTTAATAATTTACTTTCTTAAACTCGGGTGCACATTTATGTAACCCAAATCCAAATCTCAACGGAGTCAAAATGTGTCAATAACTACGGGTGCATTGATGCGACGTGGTTCGAGACGCGTTTTTATGATGTTGCAATTCTATTAAAAATAATAATAAAAGCGTTTTAAAGTTAATAAAAGCACATAAGTTATAACATGTATTAAAATCAGATATTTAGCCAATATAATAGTTTAAGCGACCGTGCTAGAACCACGAGATTCGGGGGTGCCTAACACCTTCCCTCGGGTCAACAGAATTCCTTACTTAGAATTTCTGGTTCGCAGACTTCATTTGGAAAGTCGAATATTTTTCTCGAATTGAGATTCAAGATAAACCGGTGACTTGGGACACCAAAAGCCAAACCTTTCCCAAGTGGCGACTCTGAAAAATAAATAAATAATCCCATTTCGAATAATATCACTTAAATTGAAAAAACTCCCTTGTACTCTATCCCTCGGGGTGGGTTCGCGTAAAAAGGAGGTGTGACAGCTCTGGCGACTCTGCTAGGGATCATGACCCAGAACTTCGGTTCAGGGTTTAAGAATTCGAGCTTAGAATAACTGTTATTTTTGGCTTTATCTGATTTTCCTACATGTTTTCCTGCTAAGTGTGCTAAATGTTTTACTGCTTTGATATTATTTGGACTATATATATAAACTGTGCCGAAACCCTTCTCTTCTCACCTCTGGGGATGTGCTTACTAGTGGAGACTCCCTATTCTGTTAGTGTCTTAACTTGAAATAAGAAAGAGGTCGGACAAGTTACAAAGCCGGACGATCCCGCGGGTCCCCGGTACGTAGCCCCCTTCTCGACTCGAGTTGTCCGCTCGGGTACACGGCCTAGAACAAATACCCAGGTTTTGAACCTAGAATAACTTGACTTCATGCCGGATCCCTAGTAGGAACGCTTATTTGCATCATGTTGCATTTAACTTAGGGGACTCAACACAGGGGTTGGGTCCGTCTAGGACAGGTAACCTGAAATGAAAAAGACCATCCTGCTGCATCCTGTTTGTTTTACGCATTTATTTGCTTCGGACATGCATGATGACCAGCTTTGAAACATTGGGAAAATTTGAAAAAAAAAAGAGAAATAACAGTGTAGAGAGATAACTATGTTTAGAAAAACAAACCAATGTCAAAATAGTGTCGAAACTCTGCCAAAATTTTAAGAAAAAAAAATATTTTTTTAGTAGCAAAAGAAAAAGAAAAAAAAAGTCTTTATTTTATTTTCAAAAAAAGAGTCTTTATTGTAATTTGGAAAATACATTGCTAAAAAGAAAAAGAAAAAGTCTAGTTTTTAGAAAATAGTTCGTTTTGTCTTTCCGAACTACGCCAGTTTGATTCTCACGGGGTGTGGGATACGTAGGCAACCCTCATCGGGCCCAACTTCCCTTTTGTAAAAAAAAAAATTGCCAAAAAAATCAAAATTAATACTTTCGTTATAAATGAGTCAGGTGATGCCGCTTTTGTCAAAAATAGCCGAATGTTCCTGAAAGGGACGCCGGAAGGCTGACTTTGCGTAAACGGCCACCGTTGGTCATGTTTTTAGGCTTTGACCGGGCAGCCTTAAAATCTTTGTCCCCCGAAGTGCTGAAAGGCCGCATTCAAAAACCGAGTCTTTCATTTTTACATTTGAAAAAAAAGAAGAGAAAATAGTTAATTTTGTTTTGGGTCAAATAAAGTTTGCTTTTTGATTAATCACATTAAGAAATGTGTAGAATGAGCACGAGTCAAAATTTATCCGAAGCTATTATAAACAAGATCCCGTTGGAATTACATATGTGGTGGGATGACTTGGGCAAATCAGGGCAAGACATGGTCAAATCATAGTTGGGAGGCCTTACTGGGTTGCTGAAAATTAATCCGAGGGGGGATATCATAAAGGCATTGATTCTATTCTGGGACCCGGAACACAATGTATTTCACTTCTCAGATTTTGAGCTTACCCCGACATTGGAGGAGATAGCCGGATACATCGAGGATCCAAGGGTTCCATTGAGAAAGTAGTACTTGATTTCTCCAAGGGCCGTAGCCATCCACAAGTTCTCAGATTCTTTGAAGATACGAAGGGCGGTCCATAACCCGGACTTGGCAAATGATTTTTGTGCTTTGTCATTCATATACAACAGATATGATCATATAGAAGGATTCAATAACCCAGAAAACAAAATCTGTAGCAAGGCAAACCGCCTGAAATGGGAGGAACACAGGTGTTTCGCATTTATGGTGGCCTTTCTAAGACTTTTGGTGTTCCCTAGAAAAGATGGGAAAATTGATATACGAGTAGCCAGGGTTGTCAGTACTTTGCTTACTCAGGAAAACAGCACACTTGCACCAATGATAGTAGCCGACATCTTCCGCGCTCTTACTGCTTGCAAAGCCGGAAATGACTTTTTCGAGGGTTGTAATGTATTGCTGCAAATGTGGATGGTCGAACACTTGTGCCATCGCCCTCAATTTATGATCTATGGGTCGTCAGAGAAAATATGCATAGAAGAATTTCCTACAAAAGTCGACGGATTTTGTTTGCCAGAAGGGGTCACCGAATGGGTAACACGTCTGCGTTCTGTCTCCGCATGCCAAATAGAGTGGACATTTGGGTGGTTATCTGTCGACAAAATCATATACATGTCAGCCACAGGGTCTCATTTTCTGCTGATGGGACTTAAAAGTATCCAACCGTATGCCCCATACCGAGTATTGAGACAGTTCAGAAGATGCCAAATAGTCCCAAAGAATGAAGATCTTAGCAGACAGGTAGTCGAAATTGGGCCGGACGGTCAATTCCCGGAAGCAGTAGTTCGCAAAATCTGGAATGAATGTCAGTACTTAAAAGCAGACACTTGCATACGAGATCGGGCCAAAGGAGAAGTATTGTCAGAATACCTCACTTGGTACAAGAGAAGTCTCGAGTCCGAGAGGCCAGCTAAAAGACCTCACCCCCGAGATTTCATCGAGTCATCACAAGAGCAATGGGCCTGATTGGCCAAAGAAAATGATTACAGGGCCAAGATAGGAAAACTGGAGAAGAAAATCCAAGACCTTAAGTTTGAGAACAGTGTGCAAGCTGTAGCCGATGAGGGGGACAAAAAGAAGCTGGCTCAAGAAAATGAAGCCCTGAGAGTCCAAATCCGACATATGAGGATTAGATGCTGACAAGCAACAAAGGAGTTGGTCGGATGAACGTTTGATAAGGGGTTTGGAAAGGGAAATTGTTGAGTGCCAAGACAAACTGAAGAAATCCGAGGGTACCGCGGCGGCACTTCGGGCACAGTGGGCAAAAAGAATAGAAGAACGCGCCCATTACTTGCAGCAATTAAAGAGGGATTATGAAAAAATCATTGTCCATCTGAAAAGAAAGGTGACCACCCTTGAAGACGAAGCAGCTAAGCAAGCCAAAGCTTTCGAGACCGAAAGTGGGCACTACTATGACTTATTGGCCCGAATGGAAGCAGAAATACAGCAGTTGCGGAATCAACATCTTCAGGATTCTCAAGTCTTGGAAGCCCGTAATGATCAAATAAGGCGTCTGCTCATAGAAAAAGGTTGAACCGGGGACAGGGTTGAGACTATTGCTCACACCATTGTCAAGAAATGCCGAGTGTGTGAAGATATGACCCGCTCTACCTTCTTCTCAGCAGTGATGATATTTGTCAAGAGGATAATGTATGAATTGGAGCAATTGGAAAGAGATCTTGCACCCAAGCCCGCGGCGAGGCCGAACGATGCCCCGCGGGCACCACAATTTGAAGCTTTAATGTACTCGCAGCTCGAGTCTGTATTTTCTTTTTCTGGAGTCTGTGGTCTGTTAGAGTCCATTTTCCTTTTCGTACTAGAGTCTGTTAGTAGTATTTGAGTCTGTACTTTGTTTTAAGGCTGTTGTTTCCCTTTCAAAATTTCTAGTTGGTAATAAATGTTTTATTAATGAAATAGAAAATTCCCAAAAAAATTGTTTCTTTATCCTTTGCATTTTTTGCGAACTACGCTTGGTCTGATTCATGCGGGGTCATGATACGTAGGCAATCTTCATCAGATTCGACCGTAACCCTAAATAAAGTATATAAATAAAATAAAAGGAAATAGGGAAAAGCATAAAGAAAGGCCGGGATGACGCATGCAACCGTTGCAAAACATAATGAAATCCATCTAACTGTATAGGTGCATCACACCCTAACGTGAGATTACCTATATGTTACTTGTCTCAAATTAACCAGTTGTTGCTGTGTCCAGGTTCTATAGAAAGGTGATTGGTTTTGTGGTAATCTGGCCTCACATTCATATTTCACGAGGTCAAAAGGAAGTGTTCAGCCATCCTTCACAAGGTCGAGAGAAAGTGTTCATACATACTTCACAAGGTCGAAAGGAAGTGTTGAAATGTCTTCAGAAATTCCTCTACCAACGATTCCTATTTTGGAGGAAAGTTCAATCTCAGCCATCCCCACTTCTGAGTCAGCGACTGTTGAGGAAAACAGAGTTCTGGGTCTCCGCATAATGGAAATGTGGGACGCCTGGAGCAATGGAAGAGAACTACCAACTGCGATCCCTGGATTTCCTGAATTGTTTCCTAGGACAAGTGGGACTTCCAACGTCCCCATAAGCTATCCAACTACCCCGTTCGGGCATCCCACCATTTCAGCTCACTTCACCGGATCATCTTCTGAGTATTACCCCCAGGTGTCAGCGACAGGTGTAGCTTCAAACATATTCACCGCACTGCCTTGTTCAGCCACGGCACAACCCGCTTTACCCAGGCCCAACTTCGACTCCTCTTCATTCACATTTCAAGCACCATCTTTCTCATTGGAACCTACCTGGTTTCCCACCAATGCTTATCCTCAGCCGCCTCGAGACGAGCTTACACCGGGGCAAGATCAAACTCCCAAAGCACCCGAGAAGGATGAGATATCCAAAAGAATGAGGAGTCTTGAGCAAAGTTTAAAAACATACAAGGCTTAACTGGCGGAAAAGTGTGTCTTATACTGATTTGTGCATGTTCCCCCATGTGCATTTGCCGTTGGGATTCAAAACCCCAAAGTTTGAGAAGTACGATGGGCACGGTGATCC
>MU683098.1:11584-45634 GCA_026770625.1 Nicotiana glauca | reverse complement strand
ATATATATATATATATATATATATATATATATATATATATATATATATATATATATTAATTACTGCGGCGTGCAATCCGATCCAAATAATATACTACTGCGGCATGCAGTTCGATCCATATAATGTACTACTGCGGCGTGCAGTCCGATCCATACATGTATATGTATATACTGCTGCGGTGTGCATCCCGATCCGGTATATATCAAATACCCTCACTATGTGGTCCTTGACTCCTCTCAGTCAGTATAGACTTGGCCACTCGGGCTCACTCAGCTAAGACAGGGTTTCCAACCCTAGGTGTTTCTCATTTGAATTGGCAATTCCTAAAGCTGGTTCATATTATGTTTAACAGTTAAGAATATGACTGAGAGTATGATTTCAACAAGTAAAGTGAGGTCAACTAGCACAACGTACCCCCTAAGGGTTCTATAGATCGGCACAAGGCCCCAAACATGGCAACTAGCCCAGAATATACTGATATTAATTAAGCCTCAGTTAAAAATACAGTAGAGTCATCAATCGGGATGGACCGAGTTTGAATCCCCAACAGTATCAACACCACGCTCATCATACAACGTGTATCTCATCCCAACATAGCACCACGTAGTGCAACTACGGGGTTTCAAACCCTTAGAACATCATTTATAACCATTACTCACCTCAAACCGACCGAAATCCTAGCTCGCCTTGCACTTTCCTCGCAAATCAACCTCCTCATGCCTAGATTTTGGTCAAAACCACAAGGAATACATCATAATAGGCTAAGGGAACATAACCCAATCGAAAAGACTCAAAAATTATCAAAAATCACTAAGTTGACAAAACCCGAGCCCCGGGCTCACTTCTCGAAAAATTACAAAATTTATATCACCGGATTCCTCGTCTCTCCACGAGTCCATATATATCAAATTTACCAAAATCGGAGTTCAAATGCCCCCTTAAATTCCAAATTTTCATTTCAAAAACCAAACCCTAGTTCTTCTAATTTTTACCCAAATTTCCAAGAATTAAAGGTTGATTATTCAATAAAATGATGTTTCTAAGTCACGAGACTCACCTCCAATCAATTCCTGTTGAAACTCTCTTCCATTTCTCCCAAAAAGCTCTCAAGGTGGTCAACAATGGAGGAAAAATAAATAGGCTCGCGAATGAAATAATCAATCAAAACCCTTATGCCCAGGTGTTTAACTCTATGCGATCGCGGCCCTAGGCACGCGATAGTGATGAACAAATTCTCAGAGATTCAAAAATGCTCTATGCGAACGCAACGGGAGCTCTGCGATCGCGGTGAACAAATTCCCAAACCTACGCGAACGCGCCCAATATTATGCGAACGCGTAGAATAAAAACATGCTGCCCCAAAATCCTCTTATGAAAATGCGGGATGCACCATGCGATCGCGTAGTTTTACCTTCCAGTGCTATGCGATCGCGACTCAATGGATGCGATCGCATAGGCCATATTTCCCTTCTTCAACAACTGCTGAAACCTGCAACTTTTGATAGCTAAACTTGGTCCGATTGACCACCCGAAATCATCCCGAGATCCCTGGGACCTCAATCAAAAGCACCAACACATCCTAAAATATTATTCAAAATTGTTCCAATCATTAAATCACATCAAACAATGCTAAAACCATTAAATCTCATCGGATTCAAGCCTAAGTTTCATCAAAACTTCCGAAATACGCATTTGATCAAAAACCAGACTAAAACACCTCCGAATGACCTGAAATTTTGCACACACATATAAAATTACCTAACAAAGTTGCTGCAACTCTCGGAATTTTATTATGACCCCAGATCAAAATCTCACCTACCAACCGGAATTCGCCAAAATACTAACTTCGCCAATTCAAGCCTAATTCTACACCGGACCTCCAAAACCAATTTCGATCGCACTCCTAAGTCAAAAATCATCCCCCGAAGCTAGCCGAATCATCGGAAATCACATCCGAGCCCTCTAACCAAATAGTCAACTTCCGGTTGACTTTTCCAAAACAAGCCTTACTTAAAGAGACTAAGTGTCTCATTTCCATCTAAAACCAATCCAATTCGACTCGATCACCTTCAATACCGATAATGAAGTATAGAGAAACATAAAATGAGGGAAACAGGCGGTAACTCACGTGACGACGGGCCGGGTCATCACATGCCTATACTATTACTTATAGAATAATGTTAATAACTCCTATTACTGTTGCTTCAGAGGACAAAAGTGTTTCAAAATTAAAATTTGATGAGTAGCAACATACCATTTTGTTGAATGAACACATGTCTCCTTATGCAATGTCGTAACTTCATCAATTTTGTGAATCATTTCACAAGTTGTAGTAGCAGGAGTATTTTCTTTTGTGGATGATTGGCGTATTTCTTTTGAATTAATACGACCTTTCGCTTCAATCTGGCATAATGATATCTGCATTTTTTGATATCAACCAATTCAACATTCTTTTGGTTACATTGCACTGTTGTTTCATATCTCTTCGGTTTAATTTTAAGTATCCTCTCTTGCCTAGCTAAAATTTTAACAATAGCAATTTCCGGCTGTACATTCGTCGACACATTAAATTGTTTAACCAATAGCAGATAGCAGTTCCATTAAACCTGTTATAAAGTATTGAAAAAATTGAATATATTAAAATTTGAAATGTTTGGTGAAGTCAAATATTAAAAATAAATAGGTTGCAAAGATGGTTATGTGAAGTGCAAATCAAACTATTCATTGCAAAAAAACACAATGGAATATTGACAATACGAACTGTGTAGCATGTAATCTTGAACAATTTGTAACTACTATTATTAATAGTTAAAATATGATATTTTCAGATGTGCGACGTTGATATACTCAATGCAAACAGATTCTCAAGAGTATGTCAAGGCAAAATGATAATAAGGATTATATCCAGTTTATACTTGAGCAAATCCAAGAAATTCTTTCTTAGTAAATAATCAAAGTAATAAAATATAAGAAGATATGAAGAAATGACTGGTTGCTTAACAATAGAAAAGAAGAAACACCTAAATGTATTTCAAATAGAACAAAAATAAAAATTTCAAAAGCCAACGTAAAGTAAAACACACTAAATGTATGATGTTAACAAAAGTGAAGTGTTAGTAATGGTGCAATTTGGGTCTTGTTTATGTTTTCTGAAATACTAATTTAACTTTTCCTTATTTGATGTCGTCCCTCTTGAATTTTTAGCATATATATATGTATATATATTATAGTATGATATATAATATAATGGTATACTCTTATAATTAGTTCTTTTAGAATTTTTTGAAATTTTATTTATAACTGATATTATTTCTGTTTAATAATTGAATTAAATTTTTTTAACTCCTTGCGTACAGTTGTATACCTTGTTGGTATAGCGATATACTAAACTGGTATCATATGTTAGTTAATATTTTTTAATTGTATTAGCTACATTTAATTGGTACACAATTTGATTTTTCTTTAGTAATAATATAAAAAAAAGATAAATAAAAATAGTAAAAATATTAAATGAAATTAGATTATGAAGAGAAAAAGAATAAAAAAAGAAGTTAAATAAAATTAGAAAAGGAAAAAAGAAAAAAATAAGAAGAAAATGAGAAAAAAGAAAAGGAGAAAAGAAAAAAAGAAAGAAAATAAGCATAGAAATAAAAAAAAATTGGATAATAAAAAAAATTCCCCACAAAAACTATAATGGGTAGGAAATGTAATTAGTTTATGGGTAGAAAAATAAATGGATAGACAAGGGTAAATAGTTTTGTTTTTGTGGGTAACTGTGTGAAAACCCCATAAATATAAAGCTAATTCATTTTTCACTTATATTTATTTGGTATGTATTAATTACTTGTAAACGACTATTAGAGTATATCAAAATTGGGGATATACATTTTATTTCATTCTATTAGATATCATGCCTATATGATTCAAATGGGTAGATATCATGCCTTTGGAATTCAATGTATCTTTCATGTTTAGATATCCTGCCTATAGGACTTAACTTATCTAGTTATGTTTTTAGATATCCTGCTTATAAGGTCCCAATATAACAAGCCTCAATTACACGTAGGAACTAATGCAATTTCAGTAGATTTCTTTTACAGTATGCTTGGAAAGTTATGTGTAATTACCTGACTCCTAGTAATTACATAGCCAGGCAACTACATGGTCAATTAATTACAGAATATAGTATTTATAATTACCTGTTTATCTACAAAAATATAATTACATTGTAATTCACGTTGTCATGTTTGGTCGGACAAGTGTAATTTCATTTAAACTAAATTTCAGATTAAATATAGATACAGTTTTGTCACGATTCCAGTTCGCCCTCCGTGAACTATCGTGAAGGCACCTAGTCCCTATGACTAGGTAAGCCTAACAATACGAAAATAATCTAAACTTGAGGAATTTAATAACCAAAAGTCAAAACAACTAAATGGAACAATATGAATGCCAATTGGCATATAAACACAACTTCAACTTTCTGATACACTAACCCAAAACCCGAAAACTCATGGATCCATAAGCTAAGAAAGTACTACATAGCTCTAATCTCCAGAATGTCTAACAAGAACAGAAGAACAGAAGTATAGAAGGGCCAAATGCTAAACACATGAATAGAAAGAGACTCCTTGGTCTGCGGACGCAGCATATATACCTCAAAGTCGCTAGAGTAATCGCCTCGCCTCAGGGGTGATAGGACTGAATATAAGTACCTGGATCGGCATATGAAAAATATGCACAAAAAGTGCATGATTACATCACAGCGGTACTCAGTAAGTGCCAAGCCTAACCTCGGTTGGGTAGTGACGAGGAAAGTCAGGGCCTTACTAAGGTAAAATACAAGGTATAATCCAATAGTGTGAAAGGAGCAGTATAAGTAAGTGCGAACATCAGTAATATCGCACAGTGTAAAGAGAACAGCAACAAGTTCACAAAACAACGCAAATACAATGTAACACAGGAGGAAAAATAATTCAGTACCAATAATACCAGTCGGGGATCTCTAAGATACCGTCCTGAGTCCCATTTATATTTCATCTGTCCAGTGGATCTCCAGGGATACCGTACCGTAGTCCAACTATCATCTGTCCAGTGGATCTCCTGGGATACCGTTCCGTAGTCCAACTATAATCTGTCCAGTGGATCTCCCGGGATACCGTCCCGTAGTCCAACTATAATATGTCCAGTGGACTCCCGGGATACCGTCCCGTAGTCCAACTGTCAATGTACAGGGGATCTCCCGGGAATATAACCTATAGTCCCAAATATAAATACCCAGTACTGAGGGAATCTACTGGGTGCATTCCCGTAGTTCCATATAACTGTGCAGGGGGATCTCCCGAGAAACGAACCCGTAGTCCCAAATATAAATGTGCAGGGGATCTCCCGAAAATCGAACCCGTAGTCCCAAAGTAAAAAAACAAGGGGGAGCTCCCGGGAATGAAACCCGTAGTCCCAATGTAAATGCGCAACAAAACCAGAGAGATGCTCAGAAAAATATCAACTTCACAATAAGGCAAACAAATAGTCTAGCCTAGCCTGCTGCACAAAATCCAAATAAGACATGTTGCGCAAGTAAGTCAATTAATTCAATTAGACATGCTTCCCTAGATTAACAGTAAACTTAAATTCCAAGTAGTACAAACAAGAAAGGAAAAATACAATTTAAGGTTATTTAATGAAAATAGAATTTTCAACAATTAGCTCAAGTATGCGCTCGTCACCTCACGTACTGGGCATTTCAGTTACCACAATATCAATCCTAAGGGGAGAGTCCCCCACATAAGGTTAGACAAGCCACTTACCTCGAACAAGTGCAAATCAACCCGAAACCACGCTTTTGTCACGAGTATTCGACTCCAAATGGCCCAAATCTAGTAAATTAAATTGCATATTATAAATAACACCTCAAGTAACTGATTCCAATATTAAATTCTAAGCTAATACACAAAATTAAATAAAATGACCAAAATACTCCTCGAGCCACGTCTCGGAATCGGGTAAAAATTATATTTTCAGAATTTTCATAACCTCACGAGTCTAACCATACCAAAATTATCCAATTCTGATACCATTTGGTTCTTCAAATCATCATTTTACATTTTTGAAAGATTTCACAACTTCTCTTCCCAAATTCCGTCCAAATTACGAATTAAATGATGAATTCAATGATAGAATCATGTACTCTAGCCAAATTTGAGTTAGAATCACTTACCCCGATGAATTTCTTGAAAAACCTTCGAAAAATGGCCAAAATCCGAGCTCTCTAGGTCAAAATATCAAATAAATCTCAAAACCTCGTATTTATAGAGTAAACCCCGGATTCCCACCTCCGCGGCCGCACAAAATCGACCGCGGTCCGCGTCAAAACCAGTGCGGCCTGCACAAAAATGCTTGCGGCCGCACAGGTTTTGACTGCAGTGACAGGCTTTAGTATTTTGGCCATACCTTTCTCTACATATGTCCAAATTGTGATATCTTTACATTTCTGGAAACTAGACATGAAGGGATACAATTTTTGTTTTTAAATCAACTCAAAATTCCTTGTAGATAAAAAGATATGAACTTCTGAAGTAGGACCAGTGAACTTGTTCTTCACCGCGGCCGCACGACATTTTTGTACGGTCCGCACGGAACTTACCGTGGCCGCACCTCTTTTTGTGCGGTCCGCACAGCACTCACCGCGGACGCACTTCATTTTGTGTGGCCTGCACTGATGAGTTCCGAGGCCTGCAACCCTTCTGGACCTTCTACAACTATGATTTTCGACTTAAAAGATTCCGGAACCTACCCGTAACCCCCCGAAACTTCAAACCAAGTGTACCAACACATCCTATGACATCTTTTAGACTTGTTCAAAACTTAAGAACACTCAAAAAAACATCAAATCACCAATTTAATACAGGATTCAAACCTAAGAACTCCAAGAGCTCATAAATTATGCTTTCGATCAAAAAGTCTATCAAATCTCGTCCGAATGACCTAAAATTTTGCACACACATCCCAAATGACATTACGCAACTACTGTAACTCTCGGAATTCCATTCCGACCCTCGGATCAAAATCTCACTATCGGATCAGAAACTTCAAAATTTCAACTTTCATCATTTCAAGCCTAAATTAGCTACGGACTTCTAAAACACAATCCGTTCATGCCCCTAAGCCCGAAATCACCTAGCGGAGCTAACGAAACCATTGGATTTTCATTCCGAGACCGTCTTCACATTGTTCTGACTATGATTAAATTTTTAAGACGTAAGTTTTCATTTAGGGACTAAGTGTCCCAAAACTCTCCGAAATTCAAAACTGAGCATCCCGGCAATAAAAATAGCAGAAGTAAACTTGGGAAAATAGTTAATGGGGGATCAGGGTAAAAATTCCAAAAACGATCGTCCGGGTCGTTACATCCTCCCACACTTAAACATTCGTTCGTCCTCGAACGAGCATAAAGACATACCTGAAGTAGTGAAAAAATGAGGGTAACAGTTGCACATATCCTGCTCGGTCTCTCAGGTCGCCTCCTCGACCGGCTGACCCCGCTACTGAACCTTCATGAATGCAATGTTCTTGACCTCAACTTCCTGACCCTGCCTTTCCAATATTGCCACTAGCTCCTCAACATAAGATAGATCTTTCTCCAACTGGACTGAGCTGAAAACCAACACGTGCGACGAATCACCGTGATGCCTCCGAATCATAGAAACACAAAATACAGGGTTAACTCCTGCCAAGCTGGGAGGTAAGGCAAGCTCGTAAGCAACCTCCCCAACGCGCCTCAATATCTCAAAATGGCCAATAAACCTCAGACTCAACTTCCCTTTCTTCCCAAATCTCGTAATGCCCTTCATAGGCAAAACACGAAGCATAACCTCCTCTCCAACCATATTGGAACCATCACAAACTTTCCGGTCCGCATAACTCTTCTGTCTGGACGAGGCTATACAGAGTCTATCCTGAATCACTTTAAAATTTTCCAAAGCACCCTGAACCAAGTTTGTGCCCAATAATCTAGCCTCACTAGGCTCGAACCAACCCACCGGTTCTCTGGTGCTCATAATTAACATACTCACAGTTGGGGCACCGAGCTACAAACCCGACTAGGCTCTGAAAGATCCAACCTCACGAACTGGCTGGCTAAGGCCTGAACATCCATGGCTATAGGCCTCTCTGATGCTGGTAGGTAAGCCAAACTTCCCAAACTCTCTGCCGAGCGACTCAAAGCATTAACCACTATATTGGCTTTGCCCGGGTGATACAGAATAGTGATGTCATAATCCTTCCGCAACTCCAACCACCTCCTGTGGCTAGGGATGTTCAAACCGAATCGGAAAACCGCACCAAACCAAAAAACCAAACCAAACCGATAAAAAAACCCGACTAGGTTTGGTTTGACTTGGTTTGGTATTGAGTAAAAAAATCTGAACCAAACCGACATATAAACATATAAATTTTATTTATATTATTAAGACTTTGTAGTGATTTTTCTTCAGAAAATATAGAAATATTTGGAATCCTCTCATGTATTAACCTTGAAAGCGTAAATTAACGAAAAATTATTGTTAGACGGTTAAGAAAATAACTATCATGTATTACTAAAAAATTTCTCCCATTAGAATACTTTAATAGATCATATATTTGTCAAATTTTTCTATATTTACAGAACATATATTCACTTATCAAAGTTTTATCTATAATTTTAATAACGTAAGATTGAAATAATATTCATGTAACAAAACAACCCAAAAACCCGAAAAACCCGACAAAACCGAACCAATCCAAACCGATATAATTGGTTTGGTTTGGTTTTGATAAAAACCGAACCAACCCAGTCCATGTACACCCCTACCTGTGGCGCAAATTTAGATCCTTTTGCTTAAATAGGTGCTGCAAACTCCAGTGATCAGTATAAATTTCACAAGGCACACTGTATAGATGATGGCGCCAAATCTCCAAGCCGTGAAAAATGGTAGCTAACTCAAGGTTGTGAACAGGGTAATTCTTCTCATAAATCTTCAACTGTCTGGACGCGTAGGCAATCACCCTACCATCTTGCATCAACACTGCTCTGAGGCCAACCCTCAAAGCATCACAATAGACTGTACAAGACCCCGAACCTATCGTCAATATAAAAAATTGGGAATGTAGTAAAAGATGTCTTGAGTTTCTGAAAGCTCGCCTCTCACTCTTCCGCCCACTGGAACGGAGCACCCTTCTGGGTCAATCTGGTCATAGGGGCTGCAATTGATGAAAACCCATCCATAAAATGATGGTAGTAATCAGCCAAGCCGAGGAAACTGCGGATCTCTGTAGTTTAGGATGGTCTGAGCCAACTCTACATGGCCTCTATCTTCTTCGGATCCACCTGAATACCCTCACTCGACACCATGTGGCCTAATAATGCCATTGAATCCAAATAAGACTCACATTTCGATAACTTAGCATATAACTTCTTCTCTTTCAGAGTCTAAAGCACAGTCCTCAGATGTTGTTCATAATATTCCCGGTAATGACAAATGAGTCAAGATATGACCGGAATACACTATGCATCATATGCATAAAGGCTGTTGGGGCATTGGTTAGCCCAAATGACATAACAAGGAACCCCTAATGACCATACCGAGTCCTGAAAGCAATCTCCGGGATATCTGGCTCCCGAACTTTCAACTGATGGTAACCTGAGGGCAAGTTAATCTTAGAAAACACTCGTGCGCCTTGAAGCTGGTCAAATAGATCATCAATACGAGGCAAAGGATAATAATTCTTCACTATAGCCTTGGTGAACTGGCGATAATCAATACACATACGCATGGAACCATCCTTTTTCTTCACAAACAAAATAAGAGCACCCCAAGGTGATACGCTGGGTCGAATAAAACCCTTATCAAGCAATTCCTGTAACTGATCCTTCAACTTAACTGAAGATGTCACCTCATCCTTAGTCCATTACCTTAGGACATGACCCAAACTTCAATATCTAACATTTGTCATAGAACCCGAATTCCATATCGTCACACTGCATTAATCTTATTTCAACACACTGCAACTTTTAATAGCGCTTAAATACTTTGAAATTGTTCTCTGGGATGTTACATTCTCCCCCACTTAGGGACATTCATCCTCAAATACACAACGTAGCTTATCTCTTTCTTCGCACATCTTAATGTCTCAAAATTTTTCTAACTCCCAAACTTTTTAGAAATTTCGGCTGATCCTCCCTTGTAACTGGGCCTATCCACCTGCCAGAGTAATACCAAAACAACTCCTAATAACACATCCACAACCCAATGAAATACCATAATGTATATATCAGTAACATTAATCTCATCATTACAAGCATTGCATTATCATAATGATATATGGACATAAAACACATCATATGTATGCCAATAACTACGTCTCTGGCCATAATAGTTGTTCATAAATCATAACATTGCTTTAGCCTTATGTTAACAAACATCTTATTTCAAACCTCTACTTTACTCACAAGGAGGCATGGAGGCCTCATAATTACTTACCCGAATTAACGAGTCACATTTATCGCCACCTAGGCACCTATCTCGTAGGCTAAAACTCAATGTTTACAATACAAAAAGGCTAAATATGAACAAAAAATACACAAGAATTGTCAAATAAGCCTAACATGCATGACTCCCATTTAAAATATAGTACAAAAAGTTTTAATTTCATAAAAGGAGAATTTTAAACACGTAAACTTTTCACCATCAGGACCTCATCCTTATATAACATCCACCGCAGCTTGTAGCCCGATTTAAAATATTTCACATCATATAAAAATGAGAGGATCTCGTCCTCAACTCTGAGTCACAAGTATTTTCACATTGTGCCAACTGAAATTTTTTATTTCCTTTATTTCTTCTTTCAAATAATTTCCGTCAAACAAAATCACAACATATAATGATCCCTCATACCGATAGGGCATATAATTCACAATTGAATTTAATTATCCTGTATATAACCCAATGTGGGTATTCACATAATTAGATTTCAGGATTATGAAGCCCACTCATGAGTGGGACATATTAAAAGGCTTGCCTCGATACTCATAACTGAATCGATTTAAGGAAAAAAAAAGTCCTTTTTATGAAAATCAGAATTGTACATATAATGACACCATCTGGTGTAGTGGCCTCAGCCACACCATAGCAATTATATCAATGGGTCGGGCCTCCACCTCTTAGGCGCCATCTACCCGCTCGTCCTCCATCTCTAACTTGTAGTGTATGTAGATTAGTAACTATAATGGAGTGCGTGGACCGAGTGTTCTGATGAAATAGATTTCTCCCAAGTCTGGGACAATTTTTCATGATGTTTCTAGTATCACCACATTCATAACAACCCATCTACAGTTCGGCTGCTCATACTGAGTCTGTGCCTGATAACTAGAATAACCATTTCAGGAAACCCATGCTAGTGGTGCATTAAAAGATGACTGTCCCATGAGAGTGCCCTGATTAACTGGAGCACTACGAGTATTCTGAAATTGTTTCCATTTCCCTGCTGATACTGAAATGTAGAATTATTATGGACTTAGGAATATCAAAAGTCCCAACATCATCCCATATAAATCTCAGCTCTTACTCATATACAAGTTTCACAGAACATTTGAATACCACATAAATACATCTCAGGCCAAATCTGATATGACACATGACCCACAATTTGATCGTTGATAGTGGACTCCCTTCACTTGGTGCAAAGCCATAAGATACATCCCGATACTCCACAATACTAACCTTTATCGCTCGTACGTCACCATCATAAGACACCTCAAGCCGTTCGTTTGGCACATGTCATTCTTAGGACAATTAAACTCACTTCCTCCAACATCTCGATTGCTAGTTGTACCCTCTGCAAAATAGACATCTTATATGAACCATATAGTCTCTATTACCACCAACTATCTTCAGATCTACATCCACCCCGTAACTCTACCATTACTATGACGATTAGGCAATTAAGTAAACCTTCTTAAGATCGTACTTATCAACCAGATGTCAGAACCTATTGCACCCCCATGTGCATAATTGAATGATCTCTCAATACTTCTGCATTATCGATATGGATGACACGCGGTAACAATGGTTGAGCAAATTCTTGGCTCCCTTATAATCCTTCTGTAGCATTACAAACTGTCGGTGCATAATTGATACCGAGTGCGCAATTTCAATACACAAGTGGATGCAAAAAGAACATATGATATAGGCTCCAAACTGAATAAATGACGCACAATAAGGAATGAAATGAAGTGGAATTTTCCTAACGGTTACATAGCCTCTCATAGATAAGTACATATGTCTCCGTACCGATCAACGAGACTCTAATAACCCGGCTTGTGATCCGTGACTCCTATGAACCTAGAGCTCTGATACCAACTTGACACGACTCCAGTTCGCCCTCCGTGAACTATCGTGACGGCACCTAGTCCCTATGACTAGGTAAGCCTAACAATGCAGAAATAATCTAAACTTGCGGAATTTAATAACCAAAAGTCAAAATAACTAAATGGAAAAATATGAAGAATGCCAATTGGCATATAAACACAACTTCAACTTTCTGATGCACTAACCCAAAACCCGAAAACTCATGGACCCACAAGCTAAGAAAGTACTACATAGCTCTAATCTCCAGAATGTCTAACAAGAATAGAAGTACATAAGGTCCAAATGCTAAACACATGAATAGAAAGAGACTCCTTGGTCTGCGAACACAACAAATATACCTCGAAGTCACTAGAGTAGTCGTCTCGCCTAAGGGGTGATAGAACTGAATATAAGTACCTGGATCTGCACATGAAAAACATGCACAGAAAGGGTATGAGTACACCACAGTGGTACTCAGTAAGTGCCAAGCCTAACCTCGGTTGGGTAGTGACGAGGAAATTCAGGGCCATACTGAGGTAAAATACAAGGTATAATAAAATAGTGTGAAAGGAGCAGGATAAGTAAGTGCGAACATCAGTAATATCGCACAGTGTAAAGAGAACAGCAACAAGTTCACAGAACAATGCAAATACAATGTAACACTGGAGGAAAAACAATTCAGTACCAATAATACCAGTCGGGGATCTCTAAGATACCGTCCTGAGTCCCAGTTATATTTCATCTGTCCAGTGGATCTCCCGGGATACCATCCCGTAGTCCAACTATCATCTGTCCAGTGGATCTCCCGGGATACTGTCCCGTAGTCCAACTATAATCTATCCAGTGGATCTCCCAGGGTATCGTTCCGTAGTCCAACTATAATCTGTCCAGTGGATCTCCCAGGATACCGTCCCATAGTCCAACTATAATCTGTCCAGCGGATCTCCCGGGATACCGTCTCGTAGTCCAACTGTCAATGTACAGGGGATCTCTCGGGAATCTAACCTATAGTCCCAAATATAAATACTCAGTACTGGGGGAATCTACCGGGTGCATTCCCGTAGTTCCATATAACTGTATAGGGGGATCTCCCGGGAATCGAACCATTGTCCCATATATAAATGTGCAGGGGGATTTCTTGGGAATCGAACTCGTAGTCTCAAATATAAATGTGCAGGGGGATCTCCCGAGAATCGAACCCGTAGTCCCAAAGTAAACAAACAAGGGGGAGATCCCGGGAATCAAACCCGTAGTCCCAATGTATATGCGCAACAAAATCAGAGAGATGCTCAGAAAAATATCAACTTCACAATAACGCAAACAAATAGTCTAGCCTAGCCTACTGCACAAAATCCAAATAAGACATGTTGAGCAAGTAAGTCAATTAAATCAATTAGACATGCTTCCCTAGATTAACAGCAGACTTAAATTCCAAGTAGTACAAATATGAAAGGAAAAAATACAATTTAAGGTTATTTAATGAAAATAGAATTTTCAACAATTAGCACAAGTATGCACTCGTCACCTCACGTACAGGGCATTTCAGTTACCACAATATCAATTCTAAGGGGAGAGTCCCCCACACAAGGTTAGACAAGCCACTTACCTCGAGCAAGTGCAAGTCAACCCGAAACCACGCTTTTGCCATGAGTATTCGACTCCAAATGGCCCAAATCTAGTAAATTAAATTGCATATTATAAATAACACCTCAAGTAACTGATTTCAATATTAAATTCTAAGCTAATACACAAAATTAAATAAAATGACCAAAATGCCCCTCGAGCCCACATCTCAAAATCGGGTAAAAATTACATTTTCAGAATTCTCATACACTCGCGAGTCTAACCATACCAAAATTATCCAATTCTGATACCATTTGGTTCTTCAAATTATCATTTTACATTTTTGAAAGATTTTACAGTTCATCTTCCCAAATTTCATCCAAATTATGAATTCAATGATAGAATCATGTACTCTAGCCAAATTTGAGTTAGAATCACTTACCTCGATGAATTTCTTGAAAAACCTTCGAAAAATCGCCAAAATCCAAGCTCTCTAGGTCAAAGTATCAAATAAATCTCAAAACCTCGTATTTATAGAGACCCCCCCCCCCGGATTCCCACCTCCGCGGCCGCACAAAATTGACTACGGTCCGCATCAAAACCAGTGCAGTCCGCACAAAAACGCTTGCGGCCGCACAGGTTTTGACTGCAGTGACAGGATTTACTATTTTAGCCATAACTTTCTCTAAATATGTCCAAATTATTATATCTTTATATTTCTGGAAACTAGACACAAAGAGCTACAATTTTTTATTTGAATCATCTAAAAATTTCTTGTAGATCAAAAGATATGAGCTTCCAAAGTAGGACCAGTGAACCTGTTCTTCACCGCGGCCGCACGACATTTATGTGCGGTCCGCACGGAATATACCGCGACCGCACCTCTTTTTGTGCGGTCCGCACAGCACTCACCGCGGACGCACTTCATTTTGTGCGGCCGGCGCTGGTTAGTTCCGAGGCCCGCAACCCTTTTGGACCTTCTACAGCTATGATTTTCGACTTAAAACATCCCAGAACCTACCCCAAGCCACCAGAACTTCAAACAAAGTGTACCAATACATCCCATGACATCGTTCAGACTTGTTCAAAACTCCGGAACGCTCAAAACAACATCAAATTACTAATTTAATATAGCATTCAAACCTAAGAACTCCAAGAACTCATAAATTATGCTTTCGATCAAAAAGTCTATCAAATCTCGTCCGAATGACCTAAAATTTTGCACACACATCCTAAAATGACATAACGGAACTACTGTAACTCTCGAAATTCTATTCCGACCCTCGGATCAAAATCTCACTATCGGATCGGAAACTTCAAAATTTCAACTTTCGGCATTTCAAGCTTAAATTAGCTACGGACTTCCAAAACACAATCTGTTCACGCCTCTAAGTCCGAAATCACCTAACGGAGCTAACAGAACCATCAGATTTCCATTCTGAGACCGTCTTCACATTGTTCCGACTATGATCAAATTTCTAAGACTTAAGTTCTCATTTAGGGACTAAGTGTCCCAAAACTCTCCGAAATTCAAAACCGAGAATCCCGGTAATAAAAATAACAGAAATAAATTTGGAGAAAACAATTAATGGGGGATCGGGGCGAAATTTCCAAAAACGATCGTCCGGGTCATTACAATTTTTGTGTCACATATATATATATATTGAAAATAAGAAATATCCAAATATTAGTTTATTATAAGGTATTTAAATAAAAAAAATTGTAAAATATATTTTAAAGAACTATAAACTGATAACAATTAAATAATATGTAAGATCGTATTTTAAGTAATTATTTAGTGAGTGTTATTAGAACGAACTTTTAATTTGCTACATTATTAATGTTTACGTGACTTTGCAGGCGATAAATTTATGGTCAAGGGAAAACAGCCACCTATTAAATGCAAGTACCTTTATTAAGCTTTGTTATGAGTTTGTTAGCTAAGTGAAATAATAAGAGAAAATTAATTTAATGAAGAAAGGTCACCATTAGAGTATGTAGTTCTTCATTCCAACAGCTAAGGTAAAACAAATCAAGACGCAAAAAATGCGCTAGTTTGTAAAGAAACTCATAAACTATGTAATAGCACAACTAAGAATTATAGAAAATAAAAGAAAAATAATAAAGGAAGAAGCAGACTTGGAAGCAGACACGTCTGAAATTGTAAAGTTGGAAAAAGAGAGGAAGAAAATAAAAGGGAAATAATATATCTGTAATAAAAAAGAATAAAAAAGTCACATTATAATTACATGGTGTAATTAGTAAATACTACCAATTCTCACCTCCCCGTGAAAATTGGATAGTGTAATTACATTCCCCCAATTTCATCTATGTGACAACCCGAAGGGTCATCACCGGATTTCTCTCTTTCTTCGCGCTTTCGAGGCCTTGAAAACCTCACTTATAGTTGCCTCAATTTGCGTGCGCAGTCCGAGCGCGTAGCCAGAAAACTATTATGTTGAAATATGTGAATCCTGTGAAAATTTTGAAGAATTTTGATATTAATATGATTAAAGTTGACTTCGATCAATATTTTTGGTAAACGGACCCAAACCCGTAATTTGACGGTCCCGGAGGGTCCGTAGAAAAATATGGGACTCGGGCATGTGCCCGGAGTCAGAATCCGAGGTCTAGAACCCGAGTAAAAGAATTTTTCTGTTAAATTATTTTTCTGTAATTATTAAGGAAAATAAAAATAAAAAATGATTAAAAGACTATGGTATCGGACTCATATTTTGGTTCCGATGCCCGGTACAGGTCTTAAATATGTGTTAAGCGCTTCCTGTGAAGTTTGGTTGAAAACGGACGTCATTTGACGTGTTTCAGACTATAAGTTCCAAATTTGAAAGTTTATGAAACTTAGAAGAAAATCACGTGTTTTGAGGTTTGATTTATTGATTTTGATGTTGTTATGGTGATTTGATCGCTCGGTTAAGTCTGTATGAGGTTGTTGAGCTAGTGTATATGTTTGGTTGGGAGCCCCGAGGGCTCGGGAGTGATTCGGAGGTGGTTCGGGGTATTTTTGGCCTTAGAGAAATTGCAGAAACTGCAGTTTTGGTATTCTGGTATGTTGTTCTATGCGATCGCATAGGACCTCCGCGATCGCATAGTGTAAGGCTCAGTGGCCCAAACTTTGTTCTATGCGATCGCATAGATTGATCCGCGATCGCATAGCTTGGCCCAGTCTCTTCAATGCGATCGCATTCCTCCTACGCGATCACATAGCATTAGGCCCCACCAGAAATTTCGATTCTCATTTCTTCTATGCATTCGCATGACCACTTATGCGATCGCAATGGTCAACTTTCCCTTCCCCTATGCGATCGCAAGCCTCCTTATGCGATCGCATAGAGTAAGTACGCCCAGTGATTTTTTTTAAAAGAACAGAAACAGTACACTCGGGATTTCTTTATTTTTCTCACGAACTCCCTTCTCCTTCAAGCCTTAGGACTCCATTGAAGCCTCCCTTCTTCAAGGTCACTTGGGTAAGTAATTCCCCACTCATTTTCTTCACTTTTTCTTCATTAATTATCAAATTCCTAGACCTAAATCATGAAATCAAATAGAAATTAAGGGTTTTGGGTAAAGTTAGGATTTTGAGAATTTTGGGTGATTCAACCTCAATTTGGGGTTTAATCTTAAAACAAATTGCATATTTGAACTCGTAGGGTTATGGGTGATTGGGTTTTGGTCCGAGCTTCGTGTTTGGACCATGTGGGCCTGGTGTCGAATTTTGGTATTTTTGGAAGAATGCTAGAAAACTCATTTCTAGGCTAAGGGATTATGTTGTTGAGCCCTAATTGATATTATTGAATTAATTATGCTTAGATACCATTGATTCGGAGTCGGATTGTAGAGGAAAGGCAGTATTGGAGAGTTGATTGCTATTCTTTGGACCGAGGTAATTGTTTGATATAACTTTCGCTTGAGGGAATAGGATTAGAGTGTTATTTATTGGTAATTGTTAAATGATCGAGTACGGTATATAAGCATGGTGACGAGTATCTATACACTGGTGTCTAGAATGACCGTGGGTCTTTGTTTGTGCTTATTTTGGTATATTTTGGAACTCTTCCAAGCTAAATTAATGATTTCTACATAATGTGAAGAGTATGAGGATAAATTGTGAATTGTGAATTCTTTGGAGCGTTGGCTCGAACGATAAAAATACTATTGAGTAAGAAATGAAAGAAATGGAAAGAGATGTGATTAATCCCTTGCCGGGATGGTTGAGTATTGATTATCTCCCTTGCCGGGATGTGAAAGTTATTGTTATTGCTCCCTTGCTGGAATTTAGTTGTTTAATTGTGTTTTCCCTTGCTGGGACATATTCTTATTATTCTTTATTTCCTCGCCCGTTTGGTTATGATTGTTGTTTGGGTGAGGAAGAGTGATAATGCACGAAGGGTCATTCCGTGCCATGTTTTGATTATATTTGCACGAAGGGTCATTCCGTGCCATGTTTTGATTATTTATGCACGAAGGGACATTCCGTGCTCTGATTTGACTATAATTGCACTAAAGATCATTCCGTGCCATGAAATGAGAGTTATGTGAGGAAAAACACGAAGGGTGATGCCGTGCATTTTATTTGATTGCTTTGGGTGAGGATGAGAGTAAAAGCACGAAGGTTGATGCCGTGCAACTGTTGTTTTCCTTGTTTTGTTAATTATTGTTGTGCCCTGTTCCTCACTTGAGTTGATGATTTTTATATCCGGATTGTACTCCCTCATAGCATGCTTTCCTCCCTTTTTTACTGCTTGGTTTCGGCATTCTTTCCTGTTATTGCATATATATATATATATATTGAAATGCAAAGGTTGATTTGGCAGTCCTGTCTAGCCTCGTTACTACTTCACCGGGGTTAGGCCAGGCACTTACCAGCACATGGGACCGGTTGTGCTGATGCTACACTTCTGTGCTTTTTTGCACAGATCACGGTATCGGAGCAGCTTTTGGATCACCGTAGTAGCACTGAGCGGGAGCTGACTTCAATCCAGGGACTTACGAGGTAGCCTAGCTGGCGTTCGCAAGTCGGAGTTCCTTCCTGTTTTATTCATTTTGTTATCACTTGTATCGAAACAAACAGTATCGTACTTTGTTCAGACTTTGTATGTAGTACTCTATAGACGTTCATGAGTTAGTGACTCCAGTATTGGGTAGAGGTTGAAGTGGTATTTCCGTATTTTGTTCTGGTTTAATTATATTTAAGACTTCCGCTTTATTTATAAAATGCTTCGTTGTTGTTAATTTTGTCGATGCTTGCTAAAAGATTTAATTAATAAATGGCTTGCCTAGTTCCTATCAGTTTCGCAGATGGTGAGAACACGTGCTTCCGCTTTTACCGCGCAGCAGCCCGAGCCCCCAACAGTAGCTCCTGCGAGGGGCAGAGGCCGAGGCCGTGCCAGAGGCCGAGGCAGGGGCAGAGCTCAGCCCCGGGCAGCAGTCCCAGAGGTGGAGCCTCATATTGACTATGATGAGGAGGTTCCAGCCCCTGTAGCTCCGGTGGGCCCAGCTCAGGTCCCAGGAGGGGTCATGGTCACCCCAGATCTTCAGGACGCTCTAGTCAGATTGGCAGGCTTTATGGAGAGTGTCACTAGAGCGGGTTTGCTGCCAGTAGCACCAGCCACTTCTCAGGCTGGAGGAGGGGTTCAGACTCCTGCTACACGTATTCTGTAGTAGGTAGCTCCCCAGACTCATGTCCCAGTGGTTGAGCCAGCTATGGCAGCTCAGCCAGGTATTCCAGCCCAGGACGGCGATGGAGCGGCTATGTCTTCGGATGCTTTGTGGAGACGTGATCGGTTCTCCAAGCTCTTCACTACCACCTTCAGCGGTGCTTCATCAGAGGATCCACAGGATTTCTTGTTTAGCTGTCATGAGATCCTTAGGACCATAGGTATAGTGGAGACCAATGGGGTCGATTTTGCCACCTTCCGGCTTGCAGGATCCGCCAAGACTTGGTGGAGAGATTATTGCCTATCTAGACCAGCAGGGTCTCCAGCATTGACATGGGATCAATTCGCGGAGTTATTTTTGGAGAAGTTTCTCCCAGTCACTCAGCGGGAGGCTCTTCGCAGGCAATTTGAGCACCTCCAGTAGGGCTCCATGATAGTTACATAGTATGAGACTCGGTTTATTGATTTGGCATACCATGCTATTGTGATACTCCCCATAGAGCGAGAGAGGGTTCGGAGATTTATTGATGGATTGATTCAGTCGATCTGTCTCCAGATGGCTATGGGAGCTGGTAGTGATATTTCCTTTCGAGAGGCGGCCAATGCAGCCCGCAGAGCTGAGATAGCCCTCGCACGTGGAGGTGGTCAGATGTCGGATAAGAGGCCTCGTCATTCTGGTAGGTTCAGTGGTACCTCGTCTAGAGGCAGGGATTCATATGGTAGAGGCTATTCACTGAGACCCTTTCAGTCAGCGCTCCAGGTTTCTTATGGTACTCCAGGCGGTGGTGGTTCTCAGCAGCATTATTCAGATCAGCAGCCTATCAGTGCACCTCCACTTTAGAGCTTCCGTGGAGGACATTCAGGTCGACAGGGCCAGCAGTCGCAGCAGCCGAGGTCTTGTTATGGTTGTGGTGACCCCGGTCACATTGTCAGGTTTTGCCCTCGAGCCTTGGGCAGCTCTCAGCAGCAAGGTCCTCGACCCATGATTCAGGCATCAGGTGATCCACAGCTCGCCCAGCCAGCTAGAGGCGGGTTAGGGATCATAGAGGTAGAGGTAGGGACCGTAGAGGTGGAGATCGGACCGGTAGAGGTAGGGGTCAGCCAGTAGCCGATCGTCCCAGAGACATGGTTCAGGGAGGTGGGGCCCAGCCCCGGTGTTATGCTTTGCCAGCCGAGCCAGAGGCTGAGTCTTCAGATGCTGTTATTACAGGTACTATTCTAGTCTGTGATAGGGATGCTTCAGTGCTATTTGACCCTGGGTCTACGTATTCACATGTGTCATCTTATTTTGCACCCTACCTGGCTATGCCTAGTGATGCTTTAGGTATTCCTATATACGTATCTACACTGGTGGGTGATTCTATAGTGGTCGATCGAGTTCATCATTCCCGTGTGGTAGTGTTCGAGGGTCTTGAGACCCGTGTTGATTTATTGCTTTTAGACATGGTGGATTTCGATGTTATATTGGGGATGGATTGGTTGTCCCCGTATCATGCTATCTTGGATTGTCACGCCAAGACTGTGACCTTGGCTTTGCCAGATTTACCTCGATTGGAGTGGAGAGGGACCCCAGTTCATGCCACTGGCAGTGTTATTTTATATGTAAAGGCTCGATGGATGGTCGAGAAGGGGTGTTTAGCTTATTTGGCATATGTTCGCGATTCCAGTACAGAGGTCCCTTCTATTGACTATATTCCTATTGTTCGGGAGTTCCCTGAGGTTTTCCCTTCAGACCTGCCGGGTATGCTGCCCGACAGGGATATTGATTTCTGTATTGATCGGGCCCCAGGCATGCAGCCCATTTCTATTCCGTCGTATCGCATGGCCCCGCCAGAGTTGAAAGAGTTAAAGGACCAGTTGGAAGATTTGCTAAAGAAGGGTTTTATCAGGCCTAGTGTTTCTCCTTGGGGTGCACCAGTGTTATTTGTGAAGAAAAAGGATGGATCGATGAGGATGTGCATTGATTACCGGCAATTCAACAAGGTGACGATAAAGAAAAAGTATCCACTGCCGAGGATTGATGATTTGTTTGACCAGCTTCAGGGTGCGAAGTTGTTTTCAGAGATGCACTTGAGATGTGGCTAGCATTAGCTAAGGATTAGGGCGTCTGATGTCCCTAAGACCGCATTTCGCACTCGGTATGGGCATTATGAGTTTTTGGTCATGTCATTCGGGTTGACCAATGCCCCAGCAACATTTATGGATTTGATGAACCAAGTATTCAGGCCTTATCTAGACTTGTTCGTGATAGTATTTATTGATGATATTCTGGTGTACTCCCGCAGCCAGGGGGAGCACGAGCAGCACCTCAGAGTGGTTCTTCAGACTCTGAAGGATAGTCAGTTGTATGCTAAGTTCTCGAAGTGCGAGTTCTGGTTGAGTTTGGTTGCATTTCTGGGTCATGTTGTATCAATAGAGGGCATTCAGGTGGACCCGAAGAAGATTGAGGCATTCAAGAACTGGCCTCGACCAGCATCAGCGACTGAGATTCGGAGTTTCTTGGGGTTAGCAAGTTATTATCGTCAGTTCGTGGAGGCGTTTTCATCTATAGCAACCCTGATGACCAGATTGACCCAGAAGGGTGGCCAGTTCAGGTGGTCAGACGAGTGCGAGGAGAGCTTTCAGAAGCTCAAGACAGCTCTGACTACGGCACCGATATTGGTTTTGCCCACAGGCTCAGGGACTTATACAGTTTATTATGATGCTTCCCGTATTAGGCTTGGTGCGGTATTGATGCAGGATGGCAGAGTCATTGCTTATGCTTCAAGGCAATTGAAGATCCACAAGAAGAATTATCCAGTCCATGATCTAGAGTTGGCAGCCATTGTTCATGCCTTGAAAATTTGGAGGCATTATCTATATGGTGTGACGTGTGAGGTGTACACGGATCACAAGAGCCTTCAGTACTTGTTCAAGCAAAAAGAGTTGATTTTGAGGCAGAGGAGGTGGTTGGAGTTGTTGAAAGATTATGATGTTACTATTTTGTACCACCGGGGGAGAGCCAATGTAGTGGCTGATGCATTGAGAAGGAAGTCCGCCAGCATGGGTAGTCTTGCTTATGTTCCGGTTAGCCAGATGCCACTTGCTTTGGATATTCAGGCCTTGGCCAATCGATTTGTGAGGTTGGACATCTCTGAGCCTAGAAGAGTATTAGCTTGCACGATCGCTCGTTCTTCATTATTGGAGCGTATCTGTGTTTGGCAGTTTGATGACCCCCATTTGTGTGTCCTGAGAGACACAGTGCAGCGTGGAGGTGCCACAAAGGTGACTTTAGATGATAATGGTGTTTTGAGGTTGCAGGGGCGAGTTTGTGTGCCCAATGTCGATGGGATTCGAGATTTGATCTTAGCGGAGGCCCATAGTTTGCGGTATTCTATTCACCCGGGCGCCGCGAAGATGTATCCGGACTTGCGGCAACATTATTGGTGGCGTAGAATGAAGAAGGATATTGTTGTATATGTGGCTCAGTGTTTGAACTGTCAGCAGGTCAAGTATGAGCATCAGAGGCCTGGTGGTTTGTTTCAGAGGATTGAGCTTCCCGAGTGGAAGTGGGAGAGGATTACCATGGATTTTGTTACCGGACTTCCGATGACTCGGAAGAAGTTTGATTCTATTTGGGTCATTGTTGATAGGCTGACCAAGTCAGCGCATTTCATTCCTGTTGCAGCCACTTATTCATCAAAGAGATTAGCTGAGATCTACATCTGAGAGATTGTTCGCCTTCATGGGGTGCCGACATCTATCATTTCGGACCGGGGTACGCAGTTCACCTCGTATTTCTGGAGAGCAGTTCAGCAGGAGTTAGGCACCCGGGTTCAGTTGAGCACGGCGTTCCATCCTCAGACGGATGGTCAGTTTGAGAGGGCTATTCAGATATTGGAGGATATGCTCCGAGCCTCTGTCATTGATTTTAGAGGCTCGTGGGACTAGTTTTTGCCTTTAGCAGAGTTCTCCTACAACAACAGCTACCAGTCCAGCATTTAGATGGCACCATATGAGACATTGTATGGTAGGTGATGTCGGCCTCCAATACGATGGTTTGAGCCGAGAGAGGCTCGGTTATTGGGTACAGATTTAGTTCAGGAGGCCTTGGATAAGGTCAAGATCATTCATGACAGGCTTCGTTCGGCTCAGTCACGGCAAAAGAGTTATGCGGATTGCAAGGTTCGAGATGTAGCTTTCATGGTTGGTGAGCGAGTATTGCTCCGTGTGTTGCCTATGAAGGGCGTGATGAGATTTGGGAAGAAGGGCAAGCTTAGCCCTAGGTTCATTGGCCCATTTGAGATTCTCGATCATGTGGGAGAGGTGGCCTACAGACTTGCCTTGCCACCTAGCTTGTCAGTCGTGCATCCAGTGTTTCATGCGTCTATGCTTCGGAGGTATCACGGCAATCCTACCCACGTGATAGATTTCAGCACTGTCCAGTTGGACAAGGATCTGTCTTACGAGGAGGAGCCGGTAGCTATTCTAGACCGGCAGGTTCGACAGTTGAGGTCGAAGAGTTTTCCTTTAGTGCGTGTCCAGTGGAGAGGTCAGCCTCCTGAGGCATCGAACTGGGAGTCCGAGTCTGATATGCAGAGCCGTTATCCTCATCTATTCCCTGACTCAGGTACTTCTTTCTTTTGTCTGTCTGAGGATGAACAGCTGTTTTAGAGGTGGAGAATGTGACGACCCGAAGGGTCATCACCGGATTTCTCTCTTTTTCTACACTTTCAAGGCCTTGAAAACCTCACTTATAGTTGCCTCGATTTACGTGCATAGTCCGAGTGCGTAGCTGGAAAACTTTTATGTTGAAATATGTGAATCCTGTGAAAAATTTGAAGAATTTTGATATTAATATGATTAAAGTTGACTTCGATCAATATTTTTGGTAAACGGACCCGGACCCGTGATTTGACGGACCCAAAGGGTCCGTAGAAAAATATGGGACTCGGGCATGTGCCTGGAGTCGGAATCCGAGGTCTAGAACCCGAGTAAAAGAACAAAATTATTTTTCTGTAATTATTAAGGAAAATGAAAATAAAAATTAATTAAAAGACTATGGTATCGGGCTCGTATTTTGGTTTTAATGCCTGGTACAGGTCTTAAATATGTGTTAAGCGCTTCCTGTGAAGTTTGGTTGAAAACAGACGTCATTTGACGTGTTTCAGACCATAAGTTCCAAATTTGAAAGTTTATGAAACTTAGAAGAAAATCATGTGTTTTGAGGTTTGATTTATTGATTTGATGTTGTTATAGCGATTTGAACGCTCGGTTAAGTCCGTATGAGGTTTTTGAGCTAGTGTGTTGTTTGGTTAGGAGCCCCGATGCTCGGGAGTGATTCGGAGGTGGTTCGGGGTGTTTTTGGCCTTAGAGAAATTGCAGAAACTTCAGTTTTGGTATTCTGGTATGCTGTTCTGTGCGATCGCACAGGAGCTCCTCGATCGCATAGTATAAGTCTCAGTGGCCCAAACTTTGTTCTATGCGATCACATAGATTGATCCGCGATCAGATAGCTTGGCCCTGTCTCTTCAATGCGATCGTATTCCTCCTACGCGATCGCATAGCATTAGGCCCCACCAGAAATTTCGATTCCCGTTTCTTCTATGCGTTCGCATGACCATTTATGCGATCGCAATGGTCAACTTTCCCTTCCCCTATGCGATCGCAAGCCTCCTTCTGCGATCGCATAGAGTAAGTACGCCCAGTAATTTTTTTTAAAAGAACAGAAACAGTACGCTCGGGATTTCTTCATTTTTCTCACGAACTCCCTTCTCCTTCAAGCCTTAGGACCCCATTGAAGCCTCCCTTCTTCAAGGTCACTTGGGTAAGTAATCCCCACTCATTTCCTTCACTTTTCCTTCATTAATTATCAAATTCCTAGACCTAAATCATGAAATCAAAATAGAAATTAAGGGTTTTGGGCAGAGTTAGGGTTTTGAGAATTTTGGGTGATTCAACCTCAATTTGGGGTCAAATCTTAAAACAAATTGCATATTTGAACTCGTGGGGTTATGGGTGATTGAGTTTTGGTCCGAGTCTCATGTTTGGACCATGTGGGTCCAGTGTCGAATTTTGGTATTTTTGGAAGAATGCTAGAAAACTCATTTCTAGGCTACGGGATTTTGTTGTTGAGCCCTAATTGATGTTATTGAATTAGTTATGCTTAGATACCATTGATTCGGAGTCGGATTGTAGAGGAAAGGCGTTATTGGAGAGTTGATTGCTATTCTTTGGACCGAGGTAAGTGTTTGATCCAACTTTGGCTTGAGGGAATAGGATTAGAGTGTTATTGATTGCTAATTGTTAAATGATCGAGTACGGTGTATAGGCATGGTGACGAGTATCTATACATCGGTATCTAGCATGACCGTGGGTCTTTTGTTTGTGCTTATTTTGGTATATTTGGAACTCTTCCAGGCTAAATTAATGATTTCTACATAATGTGAAGAGTATGAGTATAAATTGTGAGTTGTGAATTCTTTGGAGCGTTGGCTCGAACGATAAAAATACTATTGAGTAAGAAATGAAAGAAATGGAAAGAGATGTGATTAGTCCCTTGCTGGGATGGTTGAGTATTGATTATCTCCCTTGCCAGGATGTGAAAGTTGTTGTTATTGCTCCCTTGCCGGGATTTAGTTATCTAATTGTGTTTTCCCTTGCTGGGACATATTCTTATTATTGTTTATTCCCTCGCGCGTTTGGTTGTGATTGCTGTTTGGGTGAGGAAGAGTGATAATGCACGAAGGGTCATTCTGTGCCATGTTTTGATTATATTGCACGAAGGGTCATTCCGTGCCATGTTTTGATTATATTTTCACGAAGGGTCATTCCGTGTCATATTTTGATTATATTTGCACGAAGGTTCATTCCGTGCCATGTTTTGATTATTTATGCACGAAGGGACATTCCGTGCTCTGATTTGACTATAATTGCACGAAGGATCATTCCGTGCCATGAAATGAGAGTTATGTGAGAAAAATCATGAAGGGTGATGCGGTACATTTTATTTGATTGCTTTGGGTGAGGATGAGAGTAAAAGCACGAAGGTTGATGCCTGTGAGCACGTGATTTTTGCCCTATATATGAATTAATCTCAAAAATTCAAACAAAAAAAAACTTTTCCGTATTTTTACAATTTTTGGTGTTATTTTCTGTTAATTATTTGCATTTTTATGAAAATACAAAAATATGCATTTGCATTTAGGATATAATTTCGTATTTCAGTATTAATTAGGGGTTAATTCGTTTTAGAACAAAATATGAAAAAATAACAAAAATAGTTCACTTTTGCATTTTTATTATTTTAATCGTGAATTCATCACGAAATAGTTTTTAAATAATTTTAGGCATTAATTAGTTTAATTTTAAAATATATTAGGACTTCATTTTAATTTTTATTTTACTTTTGCATATTTGTAAAATCACAAAACAATACAAAAATACAACGAAAAAAACAAAGAAAATGAATTAATAAAGAAAATGAAGAAAAACATAGGCTAATGTAATTTGGGCCAAATCTGAGGCTAGCCCAAACGTTTTCGCCCAGGCCACATCCCCAATCCAGCCCAAATAATTTCCTCACCCGGTCCAAATGACCTCACCTCCCAATCCATCAAAACTACGTCGTTTTGGGTTAGTAAGTGATTGTTAGATCTGAGCCATCCATCTCCTTCATCTAACGGCTTAGATTCACTCAAGGCGTTTTAATAAAAGTGTCCGAAAACTTATACAAAACCAAAAAATATTTTGCCCTCTTCCTCGTACTCACCGTCTCTAGCTGCCATCACCGTCTCCGTCACTGCTCCGCCGTCCGCCGCCGGTCGGAAATCGTCGCCGCCGCCGGCGGAGCTCCAAATGAGCCCAAATTTACACCACTGAACCCTCTCTCCCTCCTCTTTCCATTCCCATGCCTGGTTTCCTTCGAATCACAGCCAAGGTCTTCGAATCTTAAGTTTAAATTTTCCGGCCAAGTCACTACTCTGTCCAAACCGGCTCAAATTCACACCATACCTTCCCCTGACCTCCCTCATCCCTAATATCTCATTAGTTCCCGTCTAATATCACCGAAGCTCGTCGAATCGTGAATCTAGGGTTTGCTGTCAAGGTCTCTTGAATTCCAGCCAGTGTTCGAATGATTTAAAACCATATTATGTGTTTGTTCTTAGTAAGAACAAACACATAATATCGTTTGAAGATCATTTTCAACAAGTCAATGCTCAAATCAGTGAGTTCGTCTATTTTTTTCCTTCTTCTTGTTCTTCGTTTTCAGTAGTTTATTATCGTGACTTTGTTTTCAATCAGTGAGATTTCTATGTGCTTTGAATTAAATATTAGATTAGTTAGATGAATTTCTGTTTAAGTTTCTGTTTGGATTGATCATTTAGCATAATTGGGTCGCTTTGACATTTGAATTAATTTCTTGCATACTTAGGTTAGTTGATCAATAATTTAGTCTAGGTATTCCTTTAAGTTTAGTTTTGCATAGAGATTTGTTGTTCTGATTGGATTTTGTTCATGTCACTGTGTTCTAATTAGTTGATTGAATCGACGATTAGGTTATTTCCAGCTCAGTAGTCATTCAGTTAATTAGGTTTAGGGTTGATTATAGCTGAGTTGTTTTACCAATAATGAGTTAGTATTTTCAGGGGAATTTCAGGGGTAGTTTGGGCATTGAAAATGGTTCAGTTTGTTAAGACATGGTAAGTTTAGAATGCAAGTAAGGGTACTATAGATATTTACAATGACATAGGAATAGGGTAGATGAAGGTAGAACCTTCCAGGACATTCCAAATGGGGTTTTAGTGTAAGTTTTAATAATTTTGGTAGTAGTAACTTGAGTAGAAAGTCAGGAAATGAGGGACATGTAAGCAAAAATGAAAATTAAAAAAAGGACTAAGGTTGAAAACTGGAAATCTAAGGTCTGCCCTTATTTGTGCCTATAAAAGGGCATGCCCTTTACTTCATTCAGAAGTTTTTTTGAGCTCCAAATCCATCCCCCCCCAAAGGGTGTTCTTCAAGTTTCAGATCCAGAATTTGAAATTCAAACTCAAAACTTCAAAAACAACAGAAAATTTTCAAAAAAAAAAATCAGAAATGGTTCTGTTGGAAGTGATAATCCCATCTCGAGTGTAGCTGTCAGTTTTGTTTTCTCCTAATTCATGAGTTGATAGTTGAAATTGTTGGGACTGGGTTTGTTTCAAAGCAGATTGGTTTTAGTCGAATTTGGTTGGGCTATTTTGATTGCTGAAGGTTTGATTTGTGGATTATGTGCCTGATTGTCACTCGATTTCAAAATCTCCTTGTGATTCCCAGCTGATTGAGTTGTGTTCATTGCTGCTGACCTCCATTTCTTCTTTCTGGCATTTTTACATCTCCAGGTATACAATTGTTCCCTGATGATTTTGAGCTGAATTGTGCAAAAACAAGTTTATATGAAGAATGAATTCATTCGAAGAATTTAACACTGATTTCATCCATTTCTATACTTGTATATTCAACCTTTGTCTTATTATTGTTGTTTAAATTTTAGCTTGGGTTTTGTACTAATCGAACTGTCAAATTAGATTAGTTAGTTGTGTTAATTTGAGCTTGGATATGGTCATCAATGTTCCAGTATTGAGTCTCCTATGAGCTTGAAGTTTGAGATAGGGTAACTGTCTATTGAAAGGGAAATTGAAAATAAGTCAGTTCTAATGAGTTGGTGGTTTTTGTCTGTTGTTAGTAATGGGAATGTTTTCAGCAGAATTAGATGTCAAAAGATTTCACCCATGGCTTAAAGCTTAATGTGTTGAGTTTATGTTGTTCGTGCATTATTTACACGTTTACTGGGACGACATGAAAATTACCATGGAATTAGACTAATTTTAAGCTCTTATTTAATAAACCGTGACTGCAGTTGAGTGATAATAGTTATAGTTCTGGATTCCATTTATATGTTGCTATTGCTTATTAAATAAATTAGTTGAATAAGGTTGCATTGTGATTGGATCCAAATTAGAATTCCAAAAAGGTTGGTTCAGTGTTGTTTATATCACCATATAGTTTTCTCCGAAAAAAATAAAGTTTTGGCATGTCTAGTGGTTTTAAGTTTTAGCCATAGCACGTTTTGCTCTTAGTCAATTTTCTTAAAATAGTTTAGTTATCTTCAATAGTTTAATTTTATAGGAAATATAGTTCCATGAATAGCTAATGTAAAAAATGACTTGAATTTTCATAGTTTGCTTTAGTTGAATACGATCCTTTAAAAAACAGAATCGAAGCGTGCCCCGCCAAATAAAAATGCAAAATTGCGGGGACCCTCAAAAAATGGTTATTAAAATACTTAGAATTCGGGAGGGTTGTTTAGTGAATTTCACGGCCTTCCCCAAAATAACACTACGTTAGAATCTTTAGGCACGATTTAATTAAATTACTTTCTTAAACTCGGGTGCGCATTGATGCGACCTAAATCCAAATCTCGACGAAGTCGAAATGTGTCGACAACCACGGGTGCATTGATTGCGACGTGGTTCGAAACGGGTTTTCACGACGTCGCAATTCTTTTAAAATAAATAATGATAAAAAGCGGTTTATAAATAAAAGGCACATAAGCTGGCATGTGGTAAAATCAGATAAAATCAAATACAACAGTTAAGCGACCGTGCTAGAACCACGGAACCCAGGAATGCCTAACACCTTCTCCCGGGTTAACAGAATTCCTTATCCGGATTTTTGGTTCGTGGACTGTAATACAGAGTCATATCTTCCTCGGTTCGGGATTCAAAATCGGTGACTTGGGACACCATTAATTTTCCAAGTGGCGACTCTGAATAATTAATAATCAAATCCCGTTCCGATTGTCCTTTAAGTGGAAAAACTCCTTTATGCCTTTGCGGGTCTAGGTGAAAAAGGAGGTGTGACAGCTCTGGCGACTCTGTTGGGGATGACAAACCCAGATGTTCGGTTTAGGATTCAGAATTCGAGCTCATAATAATTGCTGTATTTGGTTATATCTGATTTTCCTATATGTTTCGTGCTTAATGTGCTAAATGTTTACCGCTTTGTTATTATCTGAAGTGTATATAAACTGTGCCGAAACCCTTCTCTTCTCACCTCCGGGGATGTGCTTACTGGTTGAGACTCCCTATTCTGTTAGTGTCAATACCCCAAAATAAGAAAGAGGCCGGACAAGTTACTAAGTCGGACGATCCCACGGATCCCCGGTACGTAGCCCCCTCCTCGACTCGAGTTGTCCGCTCGGGTACATAGTCAAGAACACATACCCAGGTTTTGAACTTAGAATAACTTGACTTCATGCCGGATCCCTAGTAGGAGCGCTTATTTGCATCACGTGCATATGACTTAGGGGACTCGACACAGGGGTTGGGTCCGTCTAGGACAGGTAACCGGATATGAAATGACTATCATAATGCATTATACGTGTTGCATTTATTTGTCTCGGGCCCGCATGCTGACCGGCTTTTGAACATCGACAATGTTGTGAAATTGAGAAAAAGAGAAAAAAGAGAGAAATAGCATTGTAAAGAATTAATTGTTTAGTTTTAGAAAAATCGATGCCCAAATGCTGTTGAAACTCTGCCGAAATTCTGAAAAAAAATTGAAAAAAATGGAAATATTTTGTTTTTTATAGTTTATTTTACTAAAAGCAAAGGAAACATATAAAAAAAAGAAAAAGAAAAGAGTCTTTGTTTTAGTTTGGGAAAAATAGGTCGTTTGTTGAAAATGAAAAAGGAAAAAAGAGTCGTTATTTTGTCTTGTTTCCAAAAAAAAAAAAAGGAAAATAGTTTGTCTTGCCATGAAAAATAAAAATGAAAAAGAGTATTGCTTTTGAAAGAATTTTTGTTATTTGCTTTTGAAATGCCAAAAAATAAAAATGAAAAAGAGTCTTGTTTTAAAATAGTTCGTTAATTTGCCCTAACTACGCTGGTTTGATTCTCACCGGATGTGAGATACGTAGGCAACCCTCATCGGGTCCAACCACCCCTTTTGCAAAAAATAGCCAAAAAATACCAAAATTTTAATTTTTATCCAATAAGTCGGGTGACGCCATTCTTGTTGGAAAATAAGCCGAATGTCCCCAAAAGGGAGCCGGAAGGCTGTTTTTACAAGAACAGCCACCCTGAATCATTTTAAAACGGTTTGCGGGCACATCCTTAAAATCTCCCATTCGGAAGTGCTGAAAGGCCGTATTTGCAAAACTGAGTCTTTATTTTCTTAAAATAAATACTTTTGAAGGATAGCCATTTTTCATTTTTTAAAGTCAAAATAAGTCATTACATCGCAAGTTTTCTTTAAATAGTCACAGTTGATATTGAAGCCTTCTCAGTCTTGCACAGGCCTGCGGCGATGCCGAGTGATGCCCCGTGGATCCCAGGATTTGAAGCTTTGATGTACTCCTAGATTAGTCGAGTCTGTAATTTTGTTTTTGAGGCTATTTTGTACTTTCCTTTTTGAAAAAAAAAACAAATAGTCTAGTAGTTTTTGTTATCGCAGTTGTTAATTTGAAAATTTCCAAAAATTATTTCTTTATTTCTTGCATTTAATTTTGCACTTATTTGCAAGAACTACGCTCGGTCTGATTCATGCGGGGTCATGATACGTAGGCAATCTCCATAAGATTCGACCATAACCAAAAGAAAAAAAAAGAAAAAGGGGAAAGAAAAGAGAGGAAACACAATGAAAAGGCAAAAAAAAAAGAGAGGAAAAACCACAAAAGGGCAAAAAGAAAAGAAAATAGCGGAAACACATCAAGAAAGGAAGAAAATAGGAACAAGAGAAGACAAAGGCAAGAGTGAAAATACGAAAAAAAAAAAGAGAAGAAAAACAAAGGAAGAGAAAGTTTGAAATTGAAAATAAGAAAAAAACCGGGATGACGCATGCGCCCGATCAAAAGTTGTTGCCAATATGTTAAATGTCCTAATGCTAACGTGATGTTTCATTTTTGTCGTGTCATTACAGAAAGGTGGTGGGTTTGTGGTTTTAGCGTGGTAACTCGTTTTTACAACACAAGGACAAAAGGCAGTCGGCATCCTGGTAACCCATTCTTACAACACCCGGGCAAAAACCAAAATGAACATGACAGGACAAGAATCAGATACCAGCATCGTGGACCCATCAAAAGAGGTGGAAGTGGTAGATGTTAAAGCAATGAAGGAAGAGATGTATAAGTTGAGGCAGCAGAAGGCCGAGATGCATCAGGCTTGGGCTAAAGGTCAACCAGCGCCAGTTTATCCTGCCAATCCAGCATATATCCCACCTTTGGCTCAGTCTCAAGAGCTTTCTCTTGTGCATGCATCTGCACCTTTCCCTTTCCACCAATAAAGTTATATCACCAACTCCTATCCTCCCCAGGCTCCACCACCCAAACAAAACCCTCCTCCACCAATTACCCCTGTCTTTGTGGCGCCTCCACCTGCCGCATGGCAAAGATCTTCCAGTGAGCCATTGTTTCAAGCTCACGACAGTCAGGGCTATCCTCCTGAGCCTACTTTTAAAGTGCCTAAGCCATATTCTTACACCCATCACTTCGAGCTCCCGGTGGAAACTAAAAAGCCGCTTAAAAACCCGAAGCAAGAAGAGATGATTCGGAAAGTAAAAAGCCTGGAGCAGTCCTTCAGGAACATGAAAGAGTTGGGTGGCCAAGTCAGTGTGGCCTATAAATATTTGTGTCTATTCCCGGATGTTCAGTTACCCACAGGGTTCAAAATGCCAAAATTCGACCTGTATGACGTTCATGGTGACCCGGTGGCCCACCTGAGGGGATTTTGCAGCAAAATGAGAGGGGCCGGTGGGAAAGATGAATTACTGATGGCATACTTCAGTCAAAGTCTCAGTGGTGCCACTTTGGAATGGTATACGCGGCAATATCATGCCCGATGGTACACATGGGACGACATGGCACAAGCATTCACCTGCCATTTCCAGTACAATCTTGAAATCGTCCCAGACCGTCTGTCACTGACTAAAATTGAGAAGAAGCCTGGGGAAAGCTTCAGGGAGTACGGTTTCCGGTGGAGAGAGCAGGCGGCAAGAGTCGATCCTCTAATGAAAGAGAGCGAGATAGTCGACTACTTCTTACAAGCTTTGGAGCCTACCTATTGTAAAAAGAAAAAATGACCAACTACTTCTCACTGCTGATACCAAGTGTGTCATGGCCAACTATATCAAAAGAGGATGGCAAGAGCATATAATAAAAATGTGCGTCCCAGGAAATTTGAAGTGGGACAACAGGTGCTGAAACGAATCTTGCCACATCAGGCCGAAGCAAAGGGCAAGTTCGCTCCAAACTGGCAAGGGCCGTATATTGTGACCAGAGTGTTGTCCAACGGTGCTTTATGTCTAACAGACGTCGAAGGAAGATGCATCGACATGGCTATCAATTCTGATGCGGTTAAGAGATATTACGTGTAATTTCTTTGATTATAACTTGGGTTCATTTGATTGTTTGT
>MU683095.1:13420-75614 GCA_026770625.1 Nicotiana glauca | reverse complement strand
TGAAAAATAGGAAGAGGAAGGAAAAACTCGTAGAAGAATTCTCCGCCTTGCTCCCAATGTGTTCTTGCCTCCAAGGGTGTTGTCTAACCCTAAAGTAGTGTCTCTTGCCTCCTTAGGTCTAATTTTTGTCCAAAATATGTCTCCCTTCTGTTCTTGGCCGGCTTCCTTTATTTTATATAGGGTTTAGGGCTTAAAATCTCATGTTTTGCACATAAGTCCCTGAAATTTCAGCCTCCTGCCGCGATTTTGTCGCGGTCGCGGTGGAACCGCGGCCAAACATGCCCTCTGATTCTTCAGTTGTCCGCTACCATCTTCTACCGCGGTTCTGCCGCAGTCGTGGTGGAACCGCGGTTTTTCACCCTGTTCCGTTTGGAATTTGGAGAAATGTAAAACATGAAAATTGTAGCCCTTTGAGTTATCTTTCTAACCATATATTGTGGAGCCAAAATTGGGTTTTGAGCAAAAAGTTATGTCCAATTTACTAGATAGTGCGCAATATGCCTCATCAAGTCTTCGTTTGTTCTCAACTATCAAATTTGACCCTCGAACACGATCCAGCTTAATTCCTTGAGCTTTTACTAAGACTTCAAAGCTTCAAATCACTTAAATTTATTCCATAACATCTATATAGCTCGGAATAATACCTACAAGGCATAAAACACACCGTTAGCGAAAAACACTAGCGATCAAAGCGCAAACTCAACTAAAGTGCAGTAAATTAGAGTGTAATAATCGACTAAAATACGTAATTATAGCCTATCATCAGTTACTTCAGTCATGATTTTATTCTTGAGTTACTCTATGGTTATCTCTCTTAATTTCGCTTCAAAATCTTTACTTAGGTGCATGGTTGTTACTCGGGAAGCTGGACACTGGTCTGGAGTTAAGGGATTATCTTGGTAAACTTTTCCTCTTCTCTCGGTCGATTGTTGTGGTAATTGATTTGTTACAAAGGAAAAGTAATGATATGTAAAAGCAGTTTCATGAAACAATTGATAGGGGATGGAAAAGTTAAAACATACAAATGATGTAGTTATTAGAAGGAAAAGCATACAATTGGTGTCCTGGTTTCTTTCTCACATCTTCGGATGGTTCTTAAAATTCTTTCACTGCAGCGATTGGAGCTATATTTTCAGCAACAGACTCTGTTTGCACATTGCAGGTTTTCTCCTAGAACTGCAATTTAATTCCGTAGATAAAAACAGATTACTGAAATAGCAAGCCGTGTTTTCTACAGGTGCTAGATCAGGATGAGACACCTCTTCTCTACAGCCTAGTCTTCGGAGAAGGTGTGGTGAATGATGCTACATCAGTGGTGCTTTTTAACGCAATCCAGAAATTTGACCTCTCAAACATCAACTCACGAGTGGCCTTATCGCTTACTCTAACTTTTCTCTACCGATTTGTGGGAAGCACTTTGCTTGGAGTAATTGTGAGTCAGCCAGCCTTTTTTCGCATTATGTTTTACATTAGTGCATTAGTCAATCTTTGCCTATCTTTTCAAGGCAACTTCGAGTTGGGAAACAGATTTTTCTTCTGGATAAGACTCAACATCTTACATTACTTGGTTTGTTTTAACACTCTTTGATCTGGAAGGACTTGTATATATTGGCAAGAAGCTGACATGCATGATCAGATTTTGTAATCTCATACATGTCTGATATTATGCTCTTCTTATGCAGGTTGGATTGCTAAGTGCATACATAATAAAAAAGATATACCTTGGGAGGAGGTGTGTATAAATTTCTTCATTCATGGTCTTCGTATTATGGTTATTGGTTCAGATATAGTTATTCTTTGATGTTTATCAGTTGCATCCCAGTTAATATCAATACACAAACTTTAGCAATCAGAAAGTTGTTTGGTTTCCACTTCCCAGTAGATTAATTCGACGTATTCTTCATTTGTAATTCAATAAGCCTCAATTCTGATGGCAGGAAGTCAACCGATCGTGAAGTTGCTCTCATGATTCTCATGGCTTACCTTTCATATGTTATGGCAGAAGTAAGTAAACATTAACTGCATGAGTTTTTTATCAACTTATTGTTACTTCTCACTGTTTGTAGTTTCTGTGATTATTGATCTTGATAATGTTAATAATCATGCCAACCTTTCAGCTGTTTGATTTGAATGGAATTCTTACAGTATTTGTCTGTGGGATAGTCATGTCACACTATACCTGGCATAATGTGACCGATAATTCTAAAGTGACCACAAGGTATGTCAAACATTCGGACTTTACAAATCTCTTTCTCAGTTGAAATCAAATTATTTTCTTCTTGGAAGAACATGTTAAAGTAGTCTTTCCTGAATTAACTTAATTTTTCACAGGCATGCTTTTGCAACAATGTCATTTATCGCGGAGACTTTCATTTTCCTTTATGTTGGTATGGATGCCTTAGATATCGAGAAATGGAGATTCGTTAGCTGCAGGTGAGACTGAAATCTATTTCATTTAAAACATAAGATCGAGTTTGGCCCTAGGCAAATTTAGTGTCAATGATTATGTTTGTGACGCTCATATAGTAGTTAAAAAGCTCTACTTATTTGCTTTGCCTTTTGATTTTGGACTTGTTTCCACAGTCCTGGAAAATCTGTTGCGGTGAGTGGTGTGCTGCTTGCTCTGGTTATGGTTGGAAGAGCGTGCTTCGTGATACCTTTGTCCATTTTATCAAATTCTTGGAAGCAATCTAAGGATCACAAGCTCGACTTCAAGCACCAGGTTTATTGACATTGTCAAAGTTTCGTGCTGCTGCTGAATTGTTACGGAAAACTTTAATAATTCATCTTCACAGGTTACAATATGGTGGGCTGGTTTGATGCGAGGAGCTGTTTCAATGGCATTGGCTTATAACCAGGTAGATAATTGAACTCTCTTCTCATTACTCTAAAAGATGAAAAATGAGAAACAAAAAGGGAGGAGTACTTTATCTGAAAATCTTGTTACTATTACCTGATAAAAATAATGTTGCTGATTGAAGCCTGATTGTTGTTCGTAGTTTACAAGGTTTGGCCACACACAATTGCCAGGAAATGCAGTCATGATCACCAGCACTATTACAATTGTCCTCTTCAGTACTGTGGTAATTAAACTACATCACTCCTTTGCTACCTATGTTTTTTAGTTACATAAATCCACAAACATCTTTTTGGTTTTTGCATATCAGCAGTGGCAAATTTCTGACTCGGCCACTGCATATCGTAATAGTTTGAGTAGACTCTCTCCCACCTGATATACTAGTAGTGTTCTACTGTTGTCAATATTTGTAGTGATGTTATTTCTTTTGGGACCTCTTTAGGTGTTTGGGCTGATAACAAAGCCTCTGATAAGGTACTTGCTCCCTCCATCAAAGGATATGAACATGAGTTGTTCTGAACTATCCCTCGGACTCCCACTTCTCAACGGGCTAGAACATGAAGGTGATGTTCCTCGGATAAGCAGTTTGACAATGTTATTGAAAAGACCTGCACAAACCATTATTTACTTTTGGAGTAAGTTTGATGATGCTTTTATGCGACGTGTGTTTGGAGGGAGGGACTCCATGCCAGATACACCGGTGTCTTCAAATGAAGGAAGTGATCACGGTTCACAATTTGGAAGTAATCCTAGCTTACGTCTCGTTTAGAAAACAGTTTGCAAGTGATAGATTAACAGGATAGCTTTCTAGAGTTGCTGGTTTTGCTATCAACTAACAATCAATAGTTGCAAGGATGCCTTTCTGTTTATATTCATGAATTACACTAGGCTGACTTGCTTGTAAATATTCAGATATTAATCTCTAATTCTGCTGATTTAGACATATATCTCTGTTTCTATTTTTCAAATGGGGTATATTTCTTGGTTTGGACTTATTTCTTATCGAGGCAGCCCGTTGACATGCTATTTTGATGTTGCTCCAAATGGAATGTGATAGGCTTCGATTATTTTGTAAGCATAAACACTAATTTATACCAAGATCTTGAACATGATAATCTTACACAAAATTGTTACAAAAAAACACACTTGAATCGTAAGCCATCATTATGAAGCAGAATCGTTAATTGGAATTGGTTCTCGCTCCTTGCCTTAGCTTTCGTTGCCGCGACTTTAGTGGTTTCTCGCTCCTTGCCTTAGCTTTCGTTACCACCGACTTTAGTGATGGAAGAAAAAATAGGAAAATACGGTAACCCTAATGGGTGGGAAGAGGACCAATTTGTAGAGGTTCTCAATTAATCTGGTACGTCCATCAAGTAACCTATTGGACAGATGAGATTTTCTCATTAATTAAATATTAATTATGTGCCTTAAACTTATTAGGCCACCAATAAACATCAGAAAATATTACATTCTTCCACTTGGCTCAATAATCACATAATATTAATATTTAATATGGGAATATTAGTTGCGGCTAAACAAATCTCTTCTATAATGTCCATCATCAATACCACAATATGATAAACTAGTAAATGTGAGTCATGGTAGTTATATGTAATTTGCCTACATACTCCCTTCCATATACTACAACATTAGAAACTTATTGTATCAGGTTCATAAGCTATAAAATATTATGGTCCACAATAACGTCTCATTGAGACTTATCATGTAACATCTCAAAACAATAATGTGTACACCATTATGAGGAGCAGGAAATCACTAATGTATATCAGAAACACATAAATAAGCTCAGAGTGACGAAACATCATAAATACATCAATCATAAATACAACCAAGACCCATTCTACGTACATGTTCTTTAAATATCTTTGGTTGTAAACCTTTCATTAACGGATCTGTAATCATGAGATCAGTTCTAATATGCTCAAGTGACACACTATGTTTCTGAACTTCCTCCTTGACGGTAAAGTACTTTAATTCCATATGTTTGGCACCTTTGGAGTACTTATCATTCTTTGAGAAGAATACTGATGCTGAATTAACACAGTAAATTTTCAGTGGTTTGGTAATGGTATCGACTACCCCAAGTCCTGAAATAAAGTTTCGCAGCTATAATGCATGAATTGTGGCTTCGAAACAAGCCACAAATTCTGTTTCCATTGTGGATGTAGCAATTAAATACTATTTGCCACTCTTCCACAATATTGCTCCTTCAGCTAATTGGAACAAATAAATCAAACGTAGACTTTATAGTGTCAGTACATCGAGAAAAATCTGAATCCGAGTATCCAACAACTTCCCAATGCTTGGATCTCGTATACATGAGCATGTAATCCTTCGTTCCTTTCAGGTACCTCAAAAGCTCCTTTGCAGCTTTTCAGTGATCAATTCCTAGGTTACTCTGATATCTTCCCAGCATTCCTACTGCAAAACTAATATCCGATCTTGTGCAAGTCTGAGCATGCATCAGACTACCAACAATATAAGAGTAAGGAATTGATCCCATTTCTTTTCATTCAACATCATTTTTAGGGAATTACATGAGACTAAATTTGTCCCCTTTTTGAATTGAAACAATTCCTGGTGAACAGTTGCTCATGTTAAATCTCTCTAGAACTCTTTCGATATAGTCTTTCTGAGATAATCTCGATAATCCTTGTGATCTGTCACATAATATTTCTATTCCTATCACATAGCATGCCTTACCCATATCTTTCATTTCAAAATTCTTACAGAGAAAATCTTTAGTCTCACGCAATATGCCTAAATCATTAGCAGCAAGTAGAATATAATCAACATATAGGACTAAAATATAAACTTTCTCCCACTGATCTTTTGGTATATACACCGATCAACGGTATTTTTTAAAAATCCAAAAAATGTTATGGTATCATTAAACTTTACATACTATTGTCGTGAGGCTTGTTTAAGTCCATATATTGACTTCTTCAGTTTACACACCATTTGACCTTTTCCTTTAGTTTCGAAACCCTTTGGTCGGTCCATATAAACTTCCTCCTCGAGATCTCCATTAAAAAAGGCAGTTTTCACATCCATTTGGTATAACTCTAAATCATAATGAGCCACCAAAGCCATAATAATTATTAACGAGTCTTTCTTTGAGACCGGTGAAACGGTATCTTTACAATCAATGCCTTCTTTCTGAGTATAACTGTTAGCAACAACTCTAGTTTTCTATCGTTCAGTATTTCCATTTGAATCGCGTTTGGTCTTAAAGATCCATCTACACCTGATTCTTTTAGAACTTTTTGAAAATTCAACAAGATCCCAGACTTTATTGTATTCCAAGTATTTTAACTCTTCCTTCATGGCATCAATCCATTTTTCAGACTCATTACTTTCTATGGCTTGTGAAAACGAAACCGGGCCTTATAAGACCAATGTCAAAATCTGACTCTTGCAAATAAACCACATAATCATCCGCCGATTTTCTAACTCTTTGAGATTTTCTTAATGTCATTTCTTGTGAATCATTTGTGTCAGATATTTGTAAGTTAGTTTCTTCATGAAATGTTCCATCCAAATATTACTTGGTGCTGTCAAAGTGTTGTTCAACAACTAGAACAATATTTGGTATTTGTATGGAAGTAGGCACATTCGTGGGTAATAGAATATTGACCCTCACCTCTTTTATTTTAACACTTTGCTTTTCAACACTCCCACTAACTTCACCATTCTCAATGAATCTTGCATTACCGGTTCCAACAATTCTCGAACTATGGTTTGGACAGTAAAAGACATACCTAGATAACTCTGGGTAACAAATAATGTAATCACTTACTGTTCAATAATCTATTTTTTTTCTTGTGGATTATAAACTGTAGCTTCCGCCGGGCAACCCCAAGCATGCAAGTGCCTTAAACAAGGTTTCCTTCCTGTCCACAGTTTAAAAGGTATCTTTGGAACTGCCTTACTAGGAACCCTGTTTAATAAATATACAATGGTTTTAAGAGCATACATCCACAATGATTTTGGTAATGAGGAACTACTCATCATGCTCCTATCCATATCCATAAGTGTTCGATTACGCCTTTCTGCAATACCATGTTGTTGAGGTATACCTTGCATAGTATATTGTTCACATATGCCATGTTCCTCGAGGAAATTTGCAAATGGACCTGGACATTGTCTTGATTCATTATATTTTTCACTATATTCACCACCTCTATCTGACCTAATAATTTTCACCTTTTTATCTAATTGATTTTCAGCCTCATTAACAAACACTATGAGAGCATCTGTTGCTTGAGATTTTCCTTTTAGAAAATAGATATATCCATAACATGAAAAATCATCGATAATTTCAAAAGATGGAATATCAAAGAGTCCACAAATATCGGCATATATAATTTCAAGAATTGGGTGCGTCATGTGACACCTTTCTAACTATGTTTGGTTTGCTTGCCCTTAATGCAATCCAAACATATAGTAAGATCAATAAAATCTAGATTCAGAATAATCTCATCCTTTACTAATCTTTCTAACATTTCTTTGGATATATGACCCAAACATCTATGCCACAAGCTAGTAGAATTTTCCTGTAGTGAACTACGTTTAATTCCAACATTATGTTGAACAGTAAGAAGGGATTCAGAAAAACCAATATCGAGTTTCAACTTATATAAACCATCACAAAAAAGCCAGAACCATAAAAAATAACATTCTTATATAAATTGAAGCATCCATTTTTAAACTTTAAATCAAATCCAGAAACATCAAGTCTTGAAACAGAAATCGAATTCCTAGAAATTGAAGGTACATAAAGAGTTTATAATAGATCAAGATGACGTCCAATCTCCATGATCAAACGATAAGTCCTTATGCCTTCAATTGGAGCCTTCATACAATTTCCCATGAACAATAAATCCTTATTTCAATTTGTATTTTGGATCATAAGGAATCCCTGCAACATAGTAGATACATGAGTATACAAACTCTTCCTTAGGCTTATCAAGTGCGCGGAGCTGGCCGATCAGGGAATTTCTATACATCACATGCTTTACCTCTTCCCCACTATTCTTATAGGGGCATGATGATTCACCTTCTTCAGCGAGGAACCAAAGGTTTCGTAGTGAAGATTGATGACAAGGCCAATCGCCGCTTTTGGGAAAACTTCTTTTATGTCCGAACGGAGCACGTGGTATAGAACACCGCAGGGTTTCCTAAGGTGTGGAATTTTTCCCGTAGGTCTTCCTTTCTTTTTATTATATATTTTTTGAGAATGGCTGTTGGTCGTCTTCCTTCAGTGATCTCGCCTAGTTTTTTTTGTTTTCGCAATTGAGAGAGTACCTCATCCGCAAGTTGCTAATATTCGCTAGTAGGTGAGCTCAATTCTGCCCCATACGATGGGGATTCGCGAATGGGTGACTTTTCACGAGAGGTTTGGGCGCAAACCTTCCATTGGTAAGTTGTCTTGTTTCGGCCTTAGTTTCTTTGTTCTTTGCTCCGTCTTTTTCTTTACCTTATATCTTTTTTTGGTTGAATTTCTCATTGGCAGGTCGGAGAAGAGCAAAAAGGGTGAGGGCTCATGTCCTTGCTTTCTGTCAGCCAACTTTTTCTGCCCGGCCCGTATCAATGGTATATGTGGATAAGGGCGTCCAAAGTATGGCTATTCCACGGACTGCGTCTGCATATAAACTTATTCATTCGGAGGCTGCTATTCGGTCGGACACTCTGGTTCCCACAGTTCGTTCGGCGGACGAACCTTCTCATAGTGATGGCGAAGAGGCCCCATCTAAGAGGCGAAGATTAATGTCGGAGGGAGCGTCTTTGGTTGAAATGCCTTCGAGGGACGACCCTGTTTCGGCGGTATCTGAAGCCGGCCGTGATGCCGACCTGGGTATGGAGGCGACCCGTTTCGAGCATAAGAGAGATTGTCGTGGCAGGGGGACAGAGTTCGGATACTGCTGCATGTTTCGAGCGGTCCAATGACGTCTCGGCAAGCCACACCCCCTCTTCGGCTATGAGACATTGAAAGTCGTAGTGGTAGATGATTATGAGTTTGATTATGATATTGATAATGAGGACATGAGAATGTTCAAGGAAGCTTTTACCAGGGTCGATGTGACGGCGGAAAGCCCTTCCCATGTGCTCGAAATTTTGTCAGACTTTAACCTGTTGGAGGACACGGTGGATTTGGCTCTCCAATTTGACCTTCTGTGCTCCGCCGCGGAAAGTAGGTCTGTTCGAGAAATCAGTGATTTCGGGTTGTCACGCGATGTGGCTGGATGGCCTTGAGGGTGAGTTTCCCTTTGCTATTTTCTTTGTTTTGTGCCATTTACTTTCGCTGATTCTTCTTTTTTTTCCTCCCTAGACTTACTGCTGGAGATTGTGAGTGTTCATCAGGCTGAGATGTGGACCAATGTCTTTCTGAAATAGCCACAAAGTATCACCGGTATCGCAACAGGTGCCATGAGATGCACGCGTGGCTTAGGGTGGTCAATATTACTAAGTCCCTCAAAGAGGAGTTGGAGATGAAGGACGAGGATCTGGTGCGGTCTATCCATAGATGTAGCGAGCTCGAAGAGCTTCTTAGGGCCAAAGACGAGGAGCTCGAGGTGGGCAAAAGGGTTGCAGCAGAATGCGAGGATCTTCAAGTGAATGTGTTATCCTTGCGAGCCGAGCTTAAGCAGAATGCCACTAGAGTCACCAATCTAAGTGATGAATGGATGGAGAATGTGGCTGAGCTAGAAAGGAATATGGCCGAGTTGGATAAGGTCGAGGGAGATCGGATGGTGGCTTTGGAGAGGGAATAATGCTAGAAGACATTATTCGCATCCTCAGGTCTAAGCGGGAAGCCAAGAGGGTGACAACCACATTGAAAGAGGCAGGGCTCAAGGAGCGGATTGGTGAGCTCAAGTGGGATGCCTCGAACCTGGGAGACCAAGTTACGGCTCTTAAGGCCGAGAAGGTGCAACTGTGGGCTCAGGCCCCCTCTGAAGAGTCTACCGCTGTTGTTGTCCCCCGCTATTTGTACGAGCTATGGGTCCATGTTGAGGCCCAACAAGATATATACAAGGGTTTATGGATGGCAAGGAGCGTTCCTAAGGCTATTTTTTAAGATGCTCGGGTTAAGGCATGCGAGGCTCATCTTGCCTACGGTTATGACCCTATGACACCGAAGGCCGGTGGGGGTACTGAGATTGAAGATGGGATTTCTTCAGATAATTACAACGCTGGAGAGGACGGTGGTGGATATGAGGTCGAGTGAAGTTTTTGTAGCTTTTTGCACTTAGCTCTTTTTTTGGTTCTTTTGTTGTCACTTGTTTTTTTCTTTTACGGGGGGCCACTTTTGGCCTTTTGTAAGGCGCTATTGCGTATGTATATCTTCTGAATAAGATAGTTGGTTTGCCTTTAGTTTCATATCTCAGACTTTCTTTCTCATTCATTTTTTCTGAAAAAGATCTTCGGATTTTTCGGTGATAAGTCCCTGATTTTTAGTTGGGAATTCGAATGAGGTCGAATCTAGCTCACTAATTCAAGTGAGACGGATCTCATCTCGTTAGTTCGAATGGGGTCAAACCTTACTTTGTCAGTTCGAGCAAGGTCGAACCTTACTTTATTGGTTTGAGCGAGGTCGAACCTTACTTTGTTAGTTCGAGCGAGGTCGAACCTTACTTTGCTAGTTCAAGCGAGGTTGAACCTTACTTTGTAAGTTCGAGCGAGATCGAACTTTACTTTGTTAGCTTGAATGAAAGTCGTATATTTTTGGCGATGGCCGGGGGATGTAAGGGTATAAATTCGAGCGAGGTCGAGTTGTAACCCGTTATGAGTTCGAGCTAGGTCGAACTTTGGCTTGTTGCAAACGAGGTCAAATTTTACTTTCGCTTGGCAATGGCGGGGGGCCATAAGGGTAAAAAATTTGAGCGTGGTCGAGTTATAACTCGTTAGAAGTTCAAGCGAGGTTGAACTTTGGCTAGTTGATTCGAACGAGGTCGAATTGTAAGCCGTTATGAGTTCGAGCGAGGTCGAACTTTGGTTTATTGATTCGAACAAGGTCGAATTTTACTTTTGCTTGGTGATGGTCGGGGGCCGTAAGGGTATAAATTCGGGCAAGTTCGAGTTATAACCCGTTAGAAGTTCGAGCAAGGTCGAACTTTGGCTTGTTGATTCGAACGATGTCGAATTTTACTTTCACTTGGCGATGTGTGGGTTCGGTGGAGTGGTAAGAATTTTGCTTGCTGCCTTGCTTTTATTGGAGAATATTGCTCGTTCCTGCATTTTTTATGCATGCGTCGGGGTAAGTCCCAATCTATCTAGTCCCTTCATTGCTCGCCCTGGAGAGATCGTTGATGGGATGGTTGATGAACTTATTGCTTGGGCTTCTGGGAACCTTGGGGCTCAATTATTTTGAACGAAGTTCGAACGTGACTCGTAGTGTTTAGTCGGCTGAATTAGCGTAGCATCACCATGTCGAGCATACGGGCAAATTTTCCGTGTTCATGTTCTGCCTGTATTGGGGAGATTGTACGTTCCGTGGGCTCATCGCCCAGTCCCATGTTATGGAGATTGTTTCTTAATATTGCCAGCTTGTTCTAAGCCATTTGTCTGTTATTCGTAGTATGGTACGGTGTGGAGGGTTTTCCCAATTTTCCATTCGCAGTAGGGAGGAACTTAGAGCCAGTTTGTCGGCTAGCCTTCATTCGCGGATTTAGGAGGACGTCCCTGTTCTCTGTTTCGCTTCTTTTAAAATAAAATAAAAGGAATAGCGGGTTAGAAGTATAAGGAATAATCTGTTGCCTTGTTAGGATGTTTAGCTGATGAATGAGGGGGATTGGCCATGTTTCCCTCGACGGCTGCGCTCTTTGGACTTGGGGAGTTCCCTCGTTCGGAAATGAACTAGGGATCGCGCCGTAGGGCAGATCACCTTGTTCTATATTTTGATACTAGTTTTCGGCCTGATGTCGACTTCGTTTTACACTCAGCCTCGTCACTGGTTGAACTTTGGCATCTCGTAGGTGGACGAATCACTCCTCCCATTAGGGTCTCGAGTTTGAGTCCCAGTTTGTCAGTCCCGAGCGTGCAAAGATGACAGAAATGTGAGTCATACGACAAACATATAGACGGGGGGTATTTTAGCAGGTGAATTACACAGGAAGCATCGTCTCATATAGTAGGAGGAAAGACGCTATGCGTAGGATGTAGGAGGAGTTGGGTACTAACCTATAAATGTGATTACGGACGCATTTGGTATGCGTAGTCGTCCCACTATGATGGCTTATGTTCACAATGCATCAGGTCTGCTGCTGTGGCACAATGCAGTTTTTGTGTTTAAACCAGACATAACTCCGATTTCGTGTAAGGATTGATCCTTGGATGGTTTGGTGGTTTTGGGGGTTTACCGACTAGTTTCGTTTGTCGACATTCATAATGAAATGGTGAAACTTCACCGAAATGGGAGACAGAGCTAAGACCATGTTTGGATCTAGAGGGAACTAAGGCTTTGGCTAAAAAATCCCCACAGATGGCGCCAAATTGTTCGAACAAAAAATGCTAAGCCCTTTTTAGTTAAACCGTTTTAATGAATGGATAATGGGTAAATCTTAGCCGAAGATAATTAACTCTAGATTAATGAATGATAAGTAAGAAGAGTTGAGTAAGGTTAAGCTCATGAACTCGCGAAGATAATGGGGAAAAAAATCTAAAGTAAGTAAGAAGAGTTGAGTAAGGTTAAGCTCATGAACTCGTGAAGATAATGGGGAAAAAAATCTAAAGTATATGATGAGTTTACATTCATCCTTGACATCGTTAATCCACAATATAAAATAAAGAATAAAGAAAGAATTTACCATTAATAACCACGGGTTATATCTTTATTTATTCCATAACGATGGCTATAGAAGATGAATAACAAAGTTCTGAACCTTCTCTCATCTTCGAGATGGATTCTTCTATTCTCATCCCTTGTTAGTGAAGAAGTCTGTCATTTGTGAGGATCCCCATTTTTCGTTCTCTCACCTAATATATATACTGAGTACTCTCATTTACACAACGGTCATTAGCCAGAGTACCTAAGTCATTTAACTGAATTTACAGACTGGCCCTTTGAAATGCCGTGACATCCAATTCACCGTACGAGCATTCTGGGTACACGACCTCGGCCGTGGCCTAGGTGCTTGTCGCTATAGCGTTATACGAATACGACTTCGACCCAAGTGACTTTGCCGTCCCTCTTTACGCAGCTTCTTGTTTGGTCAGATTTCGACCCATACATCACCATCATTGCTCTCTCCGAAACATTTTACATAACGAAAGATTTGCTTGATTTTTGGAACTTATGATTTTAAACTAACAATAACATATGCATGAAAAGTTATCGTTAAGGGTAAAATGAAAAGGTAAACGATATACATTAACTAGTTTTTAAATATAAAAGAAATCCTCAATGGAAAGAAATGCGGGGTGGGTGGAGTTGCTAAGTTGCAACCGTTTTTTTCCCGTTCATGTTGCAACTTCAATCAGGTACTGTAGTTTATTAGTTAATCAAATGAATTCAAGTAACTGTTTGGATTTGAGGTGGGTCCCGGTAGGGAACATGTTTGTGATGCTTACATAATTTTTTTGTTTTAAAATATTTCCCACTAGATCATTATATAAAAGTATAATATATGGAAAACATTGACGGGATTTCACACTGCTGATATTACAATTTTCGACCGTTGTATATTATACTTTTTCCTTTTCTATATCAGACGCTCCCCCACTCCTAGTGATCAAAGTACAAACCAATACCATCAAAGTACAAACCATTACTACGAACCCGGGCCCACGAGGCCCATTAATTGGGCATGGATACCCGATCAACACGTGGCAATCTCCAAATGGACGAGGATAAGACAAAGTACAAAAAACGAGGCCGTTGAGTAATGGCATTTAAATTTTCTCCTCTGTTCAAAGCAGTGGGCTAAGAGAGAGAAAGAGAGAGTGAGGGAGGGAGTTTCAGAGTTTTCGTCGCCGTTTTTGTTCAAACTTCGGCTTGTTTGAAGATTAATTTTTCAAGTGAGTTCCAGTCTCCATTCATATATTTTACTAAAGCTGATCTATAATTTAAAATCAGTGTATATAATGTACGACTTTCACCACTTTAAAAATAATAAGGAGTCTTAAATGTATTTAAATTTCAGGTGAGCTTTTTCAGTTACTGAATGTTTTGTGGCGCATATATATATATATATATATATTTCTTTTCTTTTTCTAGCTTAAATTTTGTGCTTAATTTGTAATTTTTGTTAGACGAAAATGGTGGTGGAGGGAAAGAATAAGCTATCGTCACAGTGGTGGTGGTTTGACATTCAGAAGAAGAGCACCCCAAATCGTTCGCCATGGCTTCACTCAACTCTGGCCGGTCAGAAATTACTCTTTTTCTTCCTCTTTTTTCTGTACAGAACTAGAATTCAAAATTTTTGTCGACTTTGGTGAACAGCTTCCAGTTTTGAGTTTGTTCTTGTTTTAAGTGAATAAATGACCGTTAGAGACCTTTTCAAAAAGCTATGACTTTTCAACAGGGCTTTTTCAGTCAGATCATAGATATGTTTTGCTTGCTCCTTGATCATTTTATGCTTGTTGGAAGGTTTAAAAACTTAATTGTCCACGAAATAGAGTATCTTTTTGTGTTTATTTTCAACAAAGAAGAGAAAAGTTGTGACCTCTATTTTCGTATAGCGTCAGTTTGATTGGTTTTTGGCACTTTAATTCTGTTAAACAGATTTCTTCATTCTGTTTGGATGTTTGAATTACAGTAGCGAGTTTCCTACCCAGCCAGGATATAGCTAGACTTGTTTGAAAGGGTGCACACTGACGTCTGTAGTTAACTCCAGGACCCTTTTCAAATCACGTTGATTGGAGAGGTAACCAACAATAAAGTCTTTACTTTTCTTTAAGTTTACTGAAAACCAATGTTCAAACTCAAATAGCATGTTCATCAACGGCTGGACTTGAATTCTACAGTGGTTATAGTAGTTTGTAGGGGAAGAGGCGGATCCAGGATATGTACTTTATGGGTCCGAGATGCCACTGAAGGAACTGATCGTTTGAGTCACAGGGTTCAAAAGATAAATATTTGTATATATTTAGTAGATTTCTTAACACATACAAGATTTGAGCCAAAACTACTTGGTTCCGCTAAACGCATACCTTATCTTGTACATTCACCTTCTTCTGAGCTAGGATGGCACACAATCTTGGCGACTATAGTGGCATACAACATTTGCTAGAGCGAACAAGAACCCTCAGTTATTAAGGGTCCTGCTTTCTCGGTTCTTTTTGCTAGGGTAGTGAATATTTGCTCATCCAAATAGTGTGTAATTCTAGTCCTACTTGGTAATTATTGTTTACTAGTCCTTGAATCTGGTCCAGATAGACAGGTAACTCAGTAGTTTCTCCTAGTGTACTTAAACAACCTACTATGCATATATTTTACATGGTAATTGCGGCCTGGCTTTATGAGTTTTTATATATATATATGCCTCGTGTCCCTCAATTGTGGTCCAATTAATGGAATGAGAACTTTAAAGCAGATGCAAAAGCTTCTAACGTGGCTTTGGGGTTATCCTGTTTTTTTAATCTTAAATCATCAATTGATTACCAAATTATAAGGTGGACCAATTAATATTCCAGTCGGACAAAATGTCCACCGCTTTTGGAGCAGTTGTGACTTGTGCGTAATTTTTTTAACTTAGAAGTTAGTATTTTTTCTTCATCATAGCATGTTGAAAGTGAGTCAACTTTTGGCCTTACCTCAGTGTTATGTCAAAACCTCTTTCTCTCTTTTAATTGTTGAATTAAAGTTAATGATTGTTAAGTATCCTGGACTAGCACTGTCTCTGTACCTGCTTTTCATAGCTTGTTGGTATTGAATATTATTGCAGAACTAGATGAGAAGACAGAGGCCATGCTGAGGATAGTTGAACAAGATGCTGATTCCTTCGCCCAAAGAGCAGAGATGTATTACAAGAAGCGACCACAGCTCATTAACATGGTTGAGGAATTCTACAGGGCCCATCGGTTGTTGGCTGAGAAGTATGATCAGATCAAGTGTGAATCTGGTACCCGCCTTTTAACACCGTGGATGTCTCCGTTGTCTTTCACCAAGTATCCTCAAGAGAAACTGACGAGGAGCTCCACGGAAAAATCCTATGACAGTTATTCAGAAACCTTTGATCCTGAGTCTGAGTCATCGGATGATATGTCTGAAGTTGAGGATCCTGACTTAGAAGAAGAAGAAGAAATACAGACTCCCCGACCAGGGAAGGAAAAAGTGGAGGTATCAAGTGGCTTTTGCGTGAACAATGATGAAGTACTGAAGCTGAGGGAAGAAATTGAGAGGCTGAAAGAAGAAAGCAGAGTTCAGCAGGAGCTTCTAATGCAGAAAGATGAAGAGAAAAGAGAGGTCATCAGACAGCTCAGTTTAGCTATGGATATACTGAGGGAGGAAAATGTTATGCTGAGGAAGAGTGTTACTAAGGCATCACCAAAGAAGGAAAGTCTTTGTATTGAGCTCAAGACATCAAAAGAAGAGGGGTTTTGGAAGAGGCTCTTCAATTGATCTACGTCAGAGGCTGCAAATTGATTGATTCTATAGTTTTGTTGTTTGTACAATTGCTTCATTCTTTATAGTCTTGTTGTTGTCTAGAAGCAGTGATATAGTTAATATATGTAGGATTTTGAAGTACTCTTTGCTATTCTAGTACTCCTAAGTCATTCTTGATGTTATTGGTATGAACAATTTGTTGTAGTAGTGTAAGATATAAAGTATTAAGTTCAGTTCTTCATTCATTTCTCGGATATTGCAAGTTGTCATTAATAACCATACCATATCAGTTAGCAAATCATATCAGCTATGTATGTCCTTAATGAACTACTACATTTATATACCTCTATTCAAAGAAAGAACCAGAATGCAGATCTTGAGACAAACTAAACAAATCATGTTTATTCCCTTCTACTTCGACACAAGACATGTGATATCTCAATTAAGTAACGAAAATGTAATAAATCTCAGAAATGAAGCCTAACAAAATTATACAGTACTGAAAGAAGATGAAAAAGAGTATAGTACATAATAATAGAAGAGAAAACTGTGAAATGGTAGCTCACAAGACACAACCAATAATGGACACATACTTAACCTTCACACACCGGGGAGCTGCGTAAACCAGAATGACATCAAACCAAGTACCATTGTACACAGAGATGACACCAGAGGAACTGCAGAAGCAACTGGCAAAGACTCAGAAGGCGAGAACGGAAAAAATGTAGGTCCAGGAGCAATCATAGCATCTGGATTGGGAGGGCTGGGGCTAGAAGGAATTAAGGGTAGTGTAGAATCGGTAGGAGCAAGCTCAGAGCCACCTGGTGAAGGAAAAAGAGGACTTATATCAGGAGAAAGAGCAGGTAGTGGAGGTGAAGATAAAGGTGGATTTGGTAACAATGCAGGTGCAGCTGAAATAGTAGAAGCTGGTATATTTAACAAAGATGCTCTGGGCAAGGCCAACGATACAAAAAGATTTTGGCATGTCAAGAAAATAACAAACCAAATCAAGAACAGCCTTGCTGATATGGAAGTGGAAGCCATTAATGATGAGGAAATGAATGCTAACAATTTTGAAATGAAGAAATGTTTGAGGGAGTTGGTATTATGATTGAAGGATTATTATCAAAAAAGAAGAAAGATGGGAATGATAGGTGGCACAAAATAGTTGGGAATCTGGACCAAGGAGGTAGGCTCGCATGTGGTGTTATAAAAGGGACAAGATTGGTGAGTGGATTTTTGTAAGGGAACACATGAGGTTGAATAGGTTGCTTGTGTCCTTTACCTATGGCTTTTTCCACCCATTTCTTCGTCCGTGAAATTCTTGTTTCTGACATGTGAACCACCACCCCCCCCCAAAAAAAAATTAATCCCCTACCTCCATCTGTTTCAATGATTTTAATTCCTATTAGAATTTGAACTCAATATAGTCTATACTTTAGTCTAGAGGGGTGAAGTTCGGCATCTGCATTCCTATAGAGAACTCCTAAACTCCAAACTAGCCGAAAATGCCCCTTTTTTGCTTGCTCATGCAGAAGTTTCCGTGATATTTATTATAAATTGTCAGTTTCTATCTTTTCTTAAAGACATCCGGCTGGGAGTGGTTTCAATCGTGTATATTTTTGCTCTCTTTTTAACCGTTTAAATTTTTAGGTGAGATATTTACTTAATTCAAGCCTTCCCAAAAGAAAAAAGAAAAAAACAATGTTCATACAATTAACTAATATCATAGGCAGAGTTCGTCGTTTGATGTCTCAATGCCATCATTGTGAACAAATTTTTTTATGTACTTAACTCACGAAAAAGAATCAGCTCGTTATGTGAAGAGGTAGGTTGATAACTTAATTAATAAATAAAAGCGTACTCTCGGTAGCCGTTTAATATTTTAGATGTGATTACACAATTCAACAAAGTTAAGCCACATTTCTCTCAATCACAAGTTAGATGGGAAAAGAAATCCGCACATTGATCTCTCTGTTTCTTAAGTTGGGAAGACTTCTCAAGCCAAATAACAATTGACACAAAGCAGTGTATGCAGTGACATTTAGCATTGTCACGATCCAAAACCAATTCGACTGTGATGGCGTCTAACGTGCTATTAGGCAAACCGGCACATTACCAAAACCAATTAATATTTTTATTTTTAAGATAAAATTAAAGCTATTTAACAATAAACCTTCATAAAGTGTTTGAATCAAAACAATAGTACGGAAAGAAAGCCCGACATCGGAGTGTCACTAGTCATGAGCGTCTACCAAGGACTGTCCGATAATACTAAGACATGAACAGTCTGGAAAACAACTAATAACAATCTACAAGAAGATAGGAGAGAGAAGAGCAGGGCTACGATCGCCGTCCAGCTACCTTGCTAACTTCAAAAGTTCCGCGATGGGTGAAATCAACAATCACTAACATGTCCACCAACTCCTGAATCTGTACACACGGTGTAGGGAGTAATCTGAGTACGTCAACTCAGTAAGTAATAAAGTTAAATAGAGATTGAGCAGTAGGAAACAAATAAAATCCACATCAAGAAATCTCAGTAAGTACAACATGTTTTCAAATCAGTATATGAGTCAAGTCATCTCGTTAAAATTCAGTTTTCGATAAAAATCATTTGAAGATGCTTTTCAATAGTTTCAATAGAGACTCAATGCAATTTAAAGTAAAAGTGAAGAAAATCATAAACAGCCACTGGGGCAAAACATCACTCGTGAACAGCCCCTCGGGCAAACATGAAACATAAACAGACCCACAGGCAAACCTCAGTCACTCATATACAGCCCCTCAGGCATACCTCGCAATCACTCGTAATCAGCCCCTCGGGCACAACATGAATCAAGAACAGCCCCTCGAGCACAACATAAATCAAGAACAGCACCTCGGACAAAAACATCATATTACTCACTCAGGTTACCCGCGCTCACAAAGGGTGTGCAGACTCCAGAGGGGCTCTTACAGCCCAAGCGCTATAACAAGCCATCTCGTGGCGTAATCAATTAGGCCCTCGGCCTCATAACAACAAGCCATCTCGTGGCATAAATCAATTGGGCCCTCGGCCTCACAATAACAACAAGTCACCTTGCGGCATAAATCAATAAAGCCTTCGGCCTCACAATAACAACAAGTCACCTCGCGGCATAAATCAATCAAGCCTTCGGCCTCACAATATCATGAATCAGTAACAACTTGTTGCGGCGTGCTGCCTCATCCCATAATATCCTCACAAAATAGGCCCTCGGCCTCACTCAGTCAGAAACCTCTCAAGCCACTCTGGCTATTAGTAAAATAGAGTGTTCAGCCCAAAATATCATTTTACGCATAAAAAATGGAGAAATAAAGACTGAGTTATGAAACCAGTAAAACATAGCATGACTGAGTAGAGATCTTAAATCAAAACAATGAGCAAATAATAAGAAAAGCGCCCCTAAGGGTCCAAACAGCTTTGGCACGAGGCCCATATATAGCATTTCGCCCAAATCATAGAAATTCTTTCTAAACCACATAAATATCAAATAGTTTTCAGTCAAATATGCAACTTAATAGTTGCTACTGGGTGGAGCAAGTTACAATCCCCAACGGTGCACGCCCATACGCCCGTCATCTAGTATGCGCGTCACCTCACAATAGTGAAACGATGTGAAATTCGGGGCTTCATACTCTCAGGACAAGATTTAAAATTATTACTTACCTCAAACCGATCAAATCCCTAATCCGTGATGCCTTTGCCTCTCGAACCAGCCTCCAAATGCCTCGAATATAGTCACAAACAATTCGATACAATCAACACGAGCTAAAGGAATCAACCCCATAAGAAAATGCTAAGCTTTAGGTCAAAAGTCAAAAAGTCAACTCAAAAGTCGGGCCCGAGGACCACATCTTGAAACTTGACCAAAGTCACAAAATCTGATAACTCACTCGATTACGAGACTAACCATACTAGTTTCACTTAAATCCGACTTTAAATTGACATTCAAATCTCAAAAAATCATTTTATGAAATTTTCCACAATTTTCTCCCAAATTTTCACCTCAAAGTACTAATCCAATGATGAAGTCAGTGATATATTCATGCATATTAACCAAATCCGAGTTAGAATCACTTAACCCAATGAATTTATTGAAAAACCCTAGAAAAATCGCCACAAACCGAGTCCAAAAATGTCAAACAATGCCCTAAATCCCGTTTATATAGTGCACTATCTTGTCTCCACTACGCTGAGCATGAAAATCCAGGCGCGGCAGCGAAAACCCAAACCCCGTGGTCGCGAAAAAGTAGCATTGTCCGGCTTCTGGTGGCCGCAGTGACATGCTTTAGTATTTTGGCCATAACTTTATTTACAAATGTCCAAATAATTATTTCTTTAGCTTTATAAAAACTAGACACAAAGAGCTACAACTTCTATTTTTAAATCATCTCAAAATTCCTTATATATCAAAATATATAGGCTTCTGAAGCCGGATCAACGAATCTGCAGATCATCCCTGGAGCGCCTCCGTGACCAAATTTACGCGGTCCGCACTCCCACCTCTGCCCTCAGCAAAATTTTGCCCCCGCCTGCAAAAATTAAGCACCAGAACCATGCCTGAGTTCCGTTAATGCCCGGACTCGCCCGAAACACACCTGAGGCCTCCGGAACCTCAACCAAATGCACCAACAAGTTATATATCAATATACAAACTTAGTCGAACCCTCGAAACTCTCAAAACAACATCAAAATTATAAATTATTCTCGGATTCAAGCCTAAGAACTTCTAAACTTTCAAGTTTCACAAATGACGCCAAAACATATCAAACCTTGTTTGAATAACCTCAAATTTTGCACACACATCACGAATGACACTGATAACCTACTCTTACTCTTGGAATTCTATTCCAACTCTGATATCAAATATTCCACTACCGCCCGGGAATCACCAAATTTCCAATTGGCCAATTCAAGCCTAATTCTACCACGGGCCTCCAAGCTTCAATTTAGACGCGCTTCTTAATCTAAAATTACCTATCGGAGCTAACGAAACAATCAAAATTCACATCCAAGATCGAATACTAAAAAGTCAAAACTTAGTCAAACCTTTCAAATCCAAAGCTTCTAGCTGAGAATTATTCTCCCAAATTAAATTTCGGATAACCTGAAAACCAAAATCGATGATTCACATAAGTTATAATACATCATACGGATATACTCATGCCCTCAAACAACCAAGCGAAGTGCAATTGCTCAAAATAATCGGTCGTGTCGTTACATCCTCCCCTACGTAAACATACGTTCGTCCTCGAACGTGCCCAGAGTGGTTCCAAAAGCCATCAAATCGCTGTATAATCTCACTATGCACATACCCGGGGGTGATCCCATCTCACCCTATCCCATAAGCCTTAGAACCCAATTTCTACATCCGATAGTTTCTATACGATTAGAATCTTGCATCTACGTACTGTGTAAGTGTGAATAAGCTGTACCCAACCAGAGCCATAACTCAAGATGAAATCACATGATATCCCACATAACTCGAAAACTAATAGCGATAATTTATGATCACAGTGGCTGCTCAGAACAACCAAATTCCGGTAATAAACCTATTATCAAACAGAGACCCGTTCAAACGCCTTCATATACTGCCAATAATGAAAGAAATGTGCAGGAATCCATAACCATTTGTCGCATCAACAAGTTGTGGAACTCCTTCTCCTTCGATAGGAACTATAGCAAAATTTCTAAGCCGATCAGCATCAATATCCTCCCAATATACCGCAATCAGATCTGATAGCACCCATTCTAGGTCCGATGACCTCATTTCACCCATCACAACCACTCTAGTGACATGCCACATCAATACAATCTAAAGCAAAAACCCGTGCAATCCGTGCACCAATATGCAACAAGCCAAGTGTACTCAAACATAGAAAATTACTCGAGCGAGAGAACTATCCCGCAAGCTCAGCAATACCGCCATAACGAGATACTAACAACCTATCTCGCACTGTAGAACCATAACACATGAAATCTAACACAAGGATCATATCCCAATATGACTTTGCTATAATGCGCGACCCCATCCAAACACTGTTCCTCATGAAATACCTCAAGTCGCAATGCTCAAAATCAATCACCATGCAAAATTCGATATCCAGTACTCAAAGTGCATTACCATAACTACGGAGAAAATAACCCAATACCATAATCCGGAAAGAACATAGCCAATGCGCAATCAATTATGCAATACCCAAATACTCATCTCGCTAAAATTCCGCTATAAATCTCAAATTGAACCGCACCATATGTGCATATAACCAACCAATCACAACTCTTTGTAACAAAGAAGAGTAACTCATAGATCACTCTAGAACATGAATAAGCTCAACAACAGTCGAATGGCACATCCCTCAATAATAGCATTTCGGAGTCAGCAATTCCGCCCCGGTGAGAACACACATCCATGTTGGGCCGACCAATGAACCCCAAATCAACTCTGGTCACCCACAACAGATAAATAACCCTCCGAAAGTCCACAGTGATTGAATCACAACACACACGACCCACTGACTAACCTTAACTACATTTCACAGTCCACAACCACGAAATAATCTACTCACGAAAACTCGCAGTCTCCAAATCAATAAAAAAACATGAATCAACATCTCCGGTCTCAACTCAACCACCTGAATGTCCACACTTCTGCAATTACACAATCATCCCACGAGGAATACTTCTGAAAATTTTCTGTGCCACAAGGCAAAATCTGAACTCCAGTAATCGATCAAACAAGAGAGTACCGCAATACTAATGGAGTATCCATAACTCAAACACTTCACCCCCTTTTATGAATGTATACTCTCGTCAAACCATACCAATTAGTAATATCATCTACCTAGTTATTTGAAACTGTCCCTACTACCTAGGAATTTACGACCTTCCTTTGAGTACTGAACCGTGACCTTACACATGCAAATCTCAATCCTACACAACATATCGCACATACCATGCCATCCTATGATAAATGTGAGAACTTCATAATCCACTCTAAGTCATAAAAAACTACATACTCAACTAGCAAAGAACTTTTCATTTGATCCCACTAGGAAAAAAATCACTATGCATCATGTTCTCCTCACACTCACAAAAAATATACATCTCTAACCGTGGTAGAAACCATCAAGAACTCTCTGAATCCCATTTGCACAAAGCCAAACCGTCAGGACTGAATCCTTCTAACTCAACCCAGCTATGTAGGTCACCAAAAACTCAAAAGCATTTCCACGGAATACCTGTAGAAACTCATTACCTCATAAACACCCTAAGAACTAATCATACCTATTACCATGCCGATCCCACCTACTACCAAGTTGTCCTATTTATCCAAGTTCCTTCTGAATTACCTTCAAATTGATACTGCTACTCGCCATAATACCACAAGCCTCATCTCAGACCCACCACACAAACCCAAGCATAAAATCACACCATCTAAGGCTCATAAGCCGCTGAATACTATCTTAAGTATCCCCAAAGTACCACATTCAAAATACTTACCTTGAAGAGACTTCCTGCGAATCTAAAGCCATTACCTTCACCTTCCTGATACTAATATGTAGAATCCATAATGATATAGAAATGCCACAAATCTTGACACCCTCCAATGTAAACCTCAGTTTCTAGCTAAATACACATCCTACAAACCTCAAATTATTACATGTAAATCTTGAATCCATTAAAACCATTCTTAGGAGTCATCCACTCTACTCAGGTTTTAATTAAATTGATCAAATGAGCCGAACGACCTGTGCCTCATTAGTAAAACAACACCTAAGGAAATAACCCCACCTTAATGCCACCAGATAAATTTCTACTCCACGCACATTACATCCTTCACCAATAACAACTCAAATCATTCCATGATTCCCATATACTCATAAAGCCCAATACAACTCATATTCGGATCTCCTTTACTCGAGACATCCTTGATCTCAACCTCTACAAGTCATAACTGATTTACCAGTATACCCCAAACTAAGACTAATATGACACTTAGCTGTGCATTTAGCTTATCAATAGCAGACTCCCCCACCTGGCTCAAAGCCATGGATCAAAACAAACAAAAACTCATAATTCCCATACTTTATTATTGCCATAATACCATAGTGAGATTCAACTAGATCCTCTTGTAAGCTCGTGCAACACAAACCATCTAGTACTTCAAATCATCTGCCAATCTCTCATTCACCCTCGTAACAGTCACGACAACTCTCATACACGAGCTAAACTCAAACTCCAACACATATAATTCACTGGTAAAGGAGAACTCGCTACAACACAACATAGGGATTCACACGCCCTCAGGACGTCCCGCAGGAGATAACCCACCCGCTTCGCCTCAACTAACATCTCTTTATACCCCTCCACCATCATAAACATCACGCAATCACTTAATCTTCCTGAGTCTGAACTCATATCACGACATGAAATCTACTTCATTCACCAACTAAACAACATGAAAAGATCCTTCAACACACCCATAGCTCGGGCTATACATCAAATCAAGCACAAAATAGTTCCTTCTACCCTCAAGAAGACCCTTTCTCGCCATATTCAAATTATATGAACACATTTCGCAGTCACATCATACTCATCACGTAGCCAGCTAGCCATCACTTCTACTAATAGGGATACTACCGAACCTATAAATCCAAAATCACGTGCCCAAACAATCAACACCTTAGTGTTCGAGCTATAGGAAAAACCTGGCTTTAAGTCCTCCAGACTGGCGCAATATCAACACATAGAAATTACATCTCGCCCGTCGTTCAGGGAATCACAAGCCGTCAATACACAGCTGATACCGAGCGCTCATGCGCGCACACTAATGCGTGGAACGAATTCAAGGAGTTACACTTCAAGCTGAATCAATGAGCACGATAAGAATTCAAGAGTGTGGAATTTTCTAAAGGTTCTGCAACCTCTCGAAGATAAGTACATATGTCTCCGTACCGGTCCATAAGACTCTACTATACTTGCTCATGACCCGTGAGACCTATGTCACCGAGGCTCTGATACCAACTTGTCACGATCCAAAACCAACCTGGTCGTGATGGAACCTAACGTGGTACTAGGAAAGCAGACACATTACCAAAACCAATCAATATTTTCATTCTTAAGATATGATCAAAGCTATTTAACAATAAACCTTCATAAAGTGTTTATATCAAAACAACAGTATGGAAAGAAATTCCGACATCGGGGTGTCACTAGTCATGAGCGTCTACCAAGGACCGTCCGATAATACTAAGACATGAAAAATCTGGAAAATAACTAATAACAATCTATATGAAAATAGGAGGGAGAAGAGCAGCAATGTGATCACTATGCAGCTACCTTGCTGACTCCAATAGATTCATGACGGGTGAAATCAACAATCACTAACACGTCCAGCAACTCCTGAATTTGCACACAAGGTGTAGGGAGTAATTGAGTACACCAACTCAGTAAGTAATAAAGGTAGATAGAGACTAAGCAGTAGGAAACAAATAAAATCCACATCATGAAATCTCAGTAAGTACAACATGTTTTCAAATCAGTATATGAGTCAAGTCATCTCGTTAAAATTTAGTTTTAAAAAAAAATTATTTGAAGATGCTTTTCAATAGTTTCATTAGACTCTCAATGCAATTTAAAGTAAAAGTGAAGAAAATCATTAACAACTCGTCAAGCAAAACATCACTCGGGAACAACCCCTTGGGAAAACATGAATCATAAACAGCCCCTCGGGCAAAACATCACTTGTGAACAACCCCTCGGGAAAACATGAATCATAAACAGGCCATTGGGCAAACCTCACAGTCATTCATATATCATACCTCGCAATCACTCGTAATCAGTCCCTCGGGCACAACATGAATCAAGAACAACCCCTCAGCACAACATAAATCAAGAACAGCCCCTCGGGCAAAAACATCATATCACTCACTCAGGGTACCTGCACACACTAGGGGTGTGCAGACTACGGAGGGGCTCCTATAGCCTAAGTGTTATAACAAAGCCACCTCGTGGTGTAAATCAATTAGGCCCTCGGCCTCACAATAACAACAAGACACCTGGTGGCATAAATCAATTAGGCATTTAGCCTTATAATATCATGAATCAGTAACAACCTACTGAGGCGTGCAACCCGATTCCATAATATCCTCACAAAACAGGCCCTCGGCCTCACTCAGTCAGAAACCTCTCAAGCCACTCGGGCTTTTAATAAAATAGGGTGGTCAGCCTAAAATATCATTTTACGCATAAAAAAAGGAGTGATAAAGACTGAGTTATGAAATCAGTAAAACATAGCATGACTAAGTACAGATCCTAAATCAAAATAGTGATGAAATAATAAGAAAAGTGCCCTAAAGGTCCAAACACCTTTGGCACGAGGCCCAAATATGTCATTCAACCCAAATCATCGATATTCTTTATAAAGCACATAAGTATCAAATTGTTTTCAGTCAAATACACAACTTAATAGTTGCTACAGGGCGGACCAAGTCACAATCCCCAAAGGTGCATGCCCACACGCCCGTCAGCTAGCATGTGCGTCACCTCACAATAGTGAAATTCGGGGCTTCATACCCTCAAGACAAGATCTGCAATCATTACTTAACTCAAACTGATCAAATCCCTAATCCGTGATGCCCTTACCTCTCGAACCATCCACCAAATGCCTTGAATCTAGCCACCAACAATTCGATACAATCAATACGAGCTAAAGTAATCAACTGCTAAGCTTCAGGTCAAAAGTCAATAAGTCAACTCAAAAGCTGAGCCCGAGACCACGTCTCGAAACCAGTCCAAAGTCACAAAATCTGACAACTCACTCGATTATGAGACTAACCATGCTAGTTTCACTCAAGTCTGACTCCAAATCGACATACAAATCTCAAAAATTCATTTTTATGAAATTTTCCATAATATTTTCCCAAATTTCCACCTCAAAGTACTAATCAAAGGATGAAGTTAGTGATATATTCATGTATATTAATCAAATCCAAGTTGGAATCGCTTACCCCAATGAATTTCTTGAAAACCCTCGAAAAATCGCCACAAACTGAGCTCTAAAGGTCCAAAATGTGAAATAATGCCCTAAATCCCATTTATATAGTGCACTGTCTGATCTCCACTATGCTGGCCACAAAAATCTAGGCGCGGCCACGAAAATCCAACCCCCACGGTCGCGAAAAAGTAGCGTTGTCCACGTTTCTGGTTGTTGCAGTAATAGACTTTATTATTTTTGCCATAACGTTCTCTATAGATGTCCAAATAATGATTTCTTTAGCTTTCTGGAAACAAGAGACGAAGGGATACAATTTTTGTTTTTGAATCATCTTAAAATTCCTTTTAGATCAAAAGATATAGGCTTCAGGAGTCAGACCAACGAATCTACAAATCTGCCCCTGGAGCGCCTTTGCGACCAAATTAATGCGGCCTGCGCCCCTACCTCCGCCGTCCAAAAAATTTTGCCGCCGCCCCCAAAAAATTAAGCATTAGAACCATGCCTGAGTTCTGGTAATGTCCAGACTCGCCCAAAACTCGCCCAAAATACGTTTCAGGCTCCGGAACCTCAATCAAATGCAGCAACAATTTAAATATCAATATACAAACTTAGTCGAATCCTCGAAACTCTCAAAACAACATCAAAATAGAAAATTAACCTTGGATTCAAGCCTAAGAACTTCTTAACTTCCAAGTTCCGTAAATGACGTCAAAACATATCAAACCTCATCCAAATAACCTCAAATTTTTCACACACATCACAAATGATACTACAAACCTATTCCAACTCTCGAAATTCCATTCCGACTCTGATATCAAATTTTCCACTGACGCACGGGAATCACCAAATTTCTAATTGGCCAATTTAAGCCTAATTCTACCACGGACCTCCAAACTATATTCCAGATGTACTCCTAAGTTAAAAATCACCTGTCGGAGCTGACAGAACCATAGAAATTCACATCCGAGATTGTTAGTTTGTATGGGTCCACCAAACCGTAGAGTACCTGGTCCTCTATAAGATTCTGCTGAGAATGCTAATAAAACAATACGTAAATAAGGCAGAGGATTTTTACATGAAAAAATCCCACACAAGGGGATAAAAAAATCACGACCTACACTATAGGCTTTTAACTTCATTAACTTGCAATGTACCTATTACAAGCCACTTTGCAATGATTCTTATTACAAAGGATTTACTCAACTAACTTGTGGTACTATTACCACAAGCCACTTTGTGACTTCCTAGTTACAGAGGCTTTTTCTAACTTGTGATGCTCTCACAACAAGCCACTTTGTAACTTTACAATTACAAAGACTTTTCCTTATGAATAAATCTAGTCACAACATAAACTCAAGGAGTTTACAGATTTACAAGAGGATTCCTAATCAAACGCTTCTAGGTAAGCAGTTTAGGAGATACCATAAGTACAATAACAAGGTTATAACTCAACTAGGACAATATTAGGCTATCTTTTAGGAACTGGTCCGTAGTTGCGTTCAACATTGTTCTTCAAGCTTGTGAGGATTGATTTCTCTATTTTTGCAAGAAGCTTGAATGAGAAATAGAAACCTTCCAGTGATGTTTTGTATAAAACTCATCGTGAGTACATCTTGATCACATCACATAAAATGATGTGAGTACTTTGTTTGGTTAGAGAATGAGTGGACAGACAGTGCAGTACGGTAGGAACAGTGCCTCTAGTCACTTCATTTCCAGTTGTGTTCAATTGACTCTGTACTGCTATGAGGAAACCACAAGAGTATCAGGTCCTTGTGTGAGTTCGTAGCTCCCGAAGCTGTAGCAGTTCACCTTTTGCTAGAATCCGTTAAAGCTTGCAGCAATCCAAGTAGGTCACATTCCCTATCTGGTTCTTAACAGCAATTTTGTTAGCTCATCAAAACATAAGGCAAGAGTATTTAAAATCTATCATTTTTTCCTTTTTGATGATGACAAACTTAACATTTAGAGAGTGGAATTAGGGAAGTAAGAACCAGTTTTAAAGTATCAGGGAACACAAAGTTCCCCCTGAGACTATGCCTTATCGTAACAATAGTTCATATGGTCAAAACAACCAGTTCCCCCATATGTTCCCCCTTTTGGCATCATTAAAAAGAATAACATCACAAAGAAGTCCAGTTAAGCTAACTCATGCCACATATGTGCACACAATCATGATAGAGAATAGAACACAAAAAGAGAGTACTGACATAATAAAACGAGGATTGAGATTAATAAAGATTTAATATGCCTCTACTTTTGAAAAAAAGCAAGAGGCAACATTGGACTTGTTAATGGGAGCAGTAATGTTTCATTCCAACCACAAAAAAGAAAACAAAAACATCTGCCAAACCATCAACAAAGAACAAAAAAACATAACAACCACATCCAGAAAACTGGTCATTGAAGGAGTACTTAGGGGGCATTAGGAGAAAAAGGCATGATAGCTAGAAAGTGTTTGGAGAACGAGCTCTATTCGGGCGTTTGCCGACTTTTGCTCATTGAGAAGTTCTACTTTCAGGTTCTCTACTTGCGCCTTGAGATCAACATTCTCCTGTGTCAAGCGAGCCACTTCATCATTCGACATCGGAACCCTTCAGGTCTTCTGACCTTCCAGGATAGCATTCATGGCCTTCAACCGACGAATTTCCTCAACTGCACTATTCTAGGCATTGATAAGCTGAGAAACGAGTGATGTACTTCCTACACCCATACTTTTCCACACACTTGCACTCTTCCAAAGTTATCTATGAGAAGGTCTGCTTTCAAGCCCCCACTTTACCCATTCCCAATGGGACTTTAAAGAATTTGAACACTAGAGTAAGCAAGAATCCATAGGGAAGACCATGATTACCATACTTGAAGGTGGCAACCTTTTGAATGTGTTCAATCATAATAGCAGGCAGACTCACAGGATTGAAATCGTCCAGTTACTCCATTAGGAATAGGTCAGACTTAGAAGTCACTGGTCTCCTTTTAGCTAGAGGCAATAGGACTTTGTTAACCAATTCAAACAACAGTTGGTGAGCAGGGAGTAGTGCTTTCTTATGGACCTGGCCCCCATTTTGGTTAGCATTGTCTTTTACCACTACATTTCTGAAGTTATACTGACACACATCTCTTACACTCGATACACCAACTGTAGGAACTTTTAAGATCTCTCTAAGCAATTTTACATCAAAGACAATATCCACCCCATTGACCAAAGCACAAACATGGTCGGTATCAACTGGAAAGAGGCTAGCGAAGAAACTTTGTACCTCCTATTCATACACCTTAGGTGAATCAGTGTGAAATAGATGCACCCAATGTTGAAACTCGACCATTTTCTAGAATTTGGCGCATTCCAGCCATCTCAGAGGTTGCAGGGTCAAACGTACGACCCAACAGAACTTTTTGATGCCTCAGGCGCTCAGAGCCAAGGCTAACTTCACTGTTCATTTTCTTCACAGACCTAGGTTCTTCAAAAGATTCATACTTACGTTTCCCAAACTTCTCTCCATTGACTTTTCCCTTTCCCTTGGACTTGACTATCCTCATCAGACATGGAAAACTCACTCACTACCTCCTTCATCCTAGACATAGATGTTGACCCTTTCTCTATTGAAACAGGCTTTGTCTCTTTTGAAGACTGCCTAACAAGTTAACCAGGTTCCTCTAGGGTTCCCTCTGCCACCTCAACTACAGGGATTGCCTGATCACTTATAGGTACACCATCCTTCACCAACTTTCTTCTTTTCTTCTTACTACTCTTCTTGCTCTTTTAAAGAGAAGAGTCGCAGGCTACTTTAACTTGAAGCCTGGTAGTATGTCATTTGATTTCAGACTCAAGTATGGACATAACCCTTCGCTTACTTATAAAGGCATCAAGAGCCACATTATCTAGGTCTTCTTCTTCACTGGATCTCAGTTCAGGTGCTTGAATTTTTAGGGGCACAACATTGTATGCAGGAACAACACTGTCCTGGGGATGAGAGCCCTGATCTGGGTCCTCTGGATAGAGATTAGGTTCCTCATGTGATGCCCCAGTAGTATCTGCTACTGCATCCCCTTCAACAACCACAATGGCCCCTTCCCCCTCCACACCGTGTGTCTCATTTTTTTAGGACGTAATCTCATGAAATACACCATCAACGGATAATACAAACAGTATTACAAAATCTTTTTCTTCCTCAACCGGTGCTTCCACAATCAAGGAATCGGTGGCAACGATGGAAGAACCCTTTGTGACCTCAATATTTTGACCTTGTTCTCTACTTAGGGTTTGACTAGTGGGAACATCAAACGATGGGGAGAACAGAGCAATAGTTTCAAGGGTTTCTGTATTGGGAAGAGATTGGGAAACTGGGGAAGATGTAACTGTAGCAGCAGGAGTAATAGAGGGTGAGGAAGGATCACTGAGAACATAAGGTTCCATAGATTGATCAGTGATAGTTACAACTAAGTCAAAGATATCGGAAGTCTTCTCAACCGTTGAAAGACGTGGTGTGATGATCCTTCTTTTTGGGTGATTCTAGTGTAGGACTTATGGTTAAGAAGAGCAGAAGAAATGGAGAGAATAATTATGAAGAAAGAGGAATAGGCACCTGTTCTGAAACGGCGGTTGGGTGTGGAGAATTACAATGTTTCAGAGAGAGATGGAACGTTTTGAAATAAAGGGACGTGATAGGATGCACAAAACTACTAACCTTCATTTTTTTAAGGATGCAGAGAACTACTAACCTTTGGTACAAGAACTTGGTTCTTGAATTTTATTTTTTTTTGAAAAGCATCAATTCCTTTTTTATCATTCATGCACTGCATCTATCACCTCTATACTCATCATGCGTGTTTACCTACAACGATATTGAAGTAATTTAGACATGGCCAGAAAACACTTTGAGCCAGTTATTTCTTAAGGGTAAAAGCCAGCTAAAGAGGAATCAGGTTCTCAATTTGACTTCAACAGCCCCAACTTCACTCTGTTTCTTTCAACTATTTCCTACTTAGCGCCTTGGTAAAAATGTCTGCAATTTGATCTTCTGTGCTGCAGAATTTCATACATATCAACCTTTTCTCCATATTGTCTCTTAGAAAATAATGCCTCACATCGATATGTTTTGTCCTTTTATGTTGAACCGAATTCTTGGCCATGTTGAGTGTACTGGTATTGTCACATAGAAGGGGCACAATCTTAGTAAGTACCTCAAAATCCTCTAATTGTTGCTTGATCCATAGAAGCTGAGCGTAGTAGGATGCTGCAGCTATATATTCAGCTTCAGCTATTGAAAGAGCCACTAAATTTTGTTTCCTTGTACCCCAAGAGGTAAGACATGAACCTAAGAAGTGAGCCATTCTAGAAGTGCTTTTTCTGTCCACAAGATAACCTGCATAGTCTGCATCAGCATCCCAATCAGATTAAAACTGTCACCTGATGGATAATACAGAACCAGGTCCTGTGTTCCTTTGAGATATCTCAGTATTCTTTTGGCAGCCTTCAAGTGAGATTCCTTGGGATTTGATTAAAACCTCGCACACAGCCCCACGCTGAAAACAATATTAGGTCGACTGGTAGTGAGATTTAGGAGAGACCCAATAATCCCTCTATATATGGTTTAATTCACAGGAAATCCAGTTTCATCCATGTCCAGTCGAGTGGCAGTTTCAATGGGAGTGTCTATCACCTTTGATGCTTCCATGTCAAACCTCTTCAAGAGCTCCCTGATATATTTTTGCTGACAAATGGATATGCCCTTTGGGATCTGTTTTACTTGAAGACCCAAGAAGAATTTTAATTCCCTCATCATGCTCATTTCAAATTCACTTCCCATGAGTTTTGCAAATTCTTCACACAGAGAGTCAACTGTTGCTCCAAAAATGATAGCATCAACATAAACCTGAACAATGAGTAGGTTCCTTCCTCGTCTCTTTAAGAAAAGGGTATTGTCAATTTTTCCTCTCTTAAAACCATTTTCTAAGAGGAACTTTGACAATCTTTCATACCAAGCTCGAGGAACCTGCTTTAGCCCGTACATAGCTTTGTCCAGTTTGAACACATATTGAGGGTGCTCATGACATTCAAACCCTGGAGGTTGGTTCACATAGACTTCTTCCTTAAGGAGTACATTCAAAAATGCACTCTTGACATCCATTTGGAACAGGGTGAATTCCATATGATATGCAAAAGCGATTAGAATTGTGATAGCTTCCATGCGAGCCACTGGAGCAAATGTTTCACCATAGTCAATCCCTTCCTCCTCATTGTAGCCTTGGACCACTAGCCTGACCTTGTTCCTTGTGGTAATTCCATGTTCATCGAGCTTGTTTTTGAATACCCATCTGGTTCCTATAATGGTTCGATCTAAGGATCTAGGTACCAGGTGTCACACATAGTTTCTCTCAAATTGATGCAGCTCGTCTTGCATGGCTGTAATCCAATCTGCAACTTTCAAGGCTTCCTTGATATTTTTGGGTTCTATCAGGGAGAGAAAGGCTGAGAAGGGAAGTGAATTTCTGGCTCTTGACATGGTTTGTACTCCGGAATCTAGAGGAGTGATGATGTTGTCAATAGGATGAGAGCTTTGGTGCCTCTAGTTAGATGCATGAGGTTCATTCTGAGAGAAGGAAGGTATGTTTGGCTAATTTTCCTCTATCCTTTTCTCAGGTGCTAGTGGAGTTCCCTAAACTGCATCAACCACTCTTTCTTCAGCTTCAGTGGTTATAATTGAAGGGCTTGGTTCTGTTAATGATGAGGCAGCGTTGTCTTCAGTTAGCTCCTTTATGACTCATCATATCTGCCTTTCCGTTTGTCATGTTAATGACTTCACCAAGAACTAGTAAAGGTTCTCCATCTTGATCTTCCTCAGCATTCTTCTCAAATGATGGATAAGATTTATCAAAAATAACATGGACACTTTCCTCAACATATTGAGTCCACTTGTTATATATCTTGTAAGCCTTGCTTTAAGAAGAGTAACCCAGAAATATTTCTTCGTCACTCTTGGTATCGAATTTACCAAGATGATCCTTTCCATTATTTAGAACATAGCATTTGTATCCAAATGTTCTTAGGTGAGTCAGCTTGGGTTTCCTTCCATTCAACAATTCATCTGGGGAATTGTTGAATGGAAGAAAACTCAAGCAGACTCACCTAAGAACATTTGGATGCAAATGCTATGTTCTCAATAATGGAAAGGATCAGCTTGGTAAATTCGATGCCAAGAGTGACGAAGGAATATTTCTGGGTCACTCTTCTCAAAGCATGGCCTACAAGATATATAACAAGAGGACTCAATATGTTGAGTAAAGTGTCCATGTCATTTTTGATGAATCTTATCCATCATTTGAGAAGAGTGCTGAGGAAGATCAAGATGGAGAACCTTTACTAGTTCTTGGTAAAGTCATTAACATGACAAACGGAAAGGCAGATAGGATGAGTCATAAAGGAGCCAAATGAAGACAACGCTGCCTCAGCAATAACAGAACCAATCACTTCAAATACAACCACTGAAGCTAAATAAAGAGTGGTTGATGAATTTCAGGGAACTCCACTAGCACCTAAGAAAAGGATAGAGGAAAATCAGCCAAACATACCTTCCTTCTCTCAGAATGAACCTCAGGCATCTAACTAGAGGCACCAAAGCTCTTATCCTATAGACAACATCATCACTCCTCTAGATTCCGGAGTACAAACCATGTTAAGAGCCAGAAATTCACTTCCCTTCTCAGCCTTTCTCTCCCATATAGAACCCAAAAATATCAAGGAAGCCTTGAAAGATGCAAATTGGATTACAGCCATGCAAGACGAGCTGCATCAATTTGAGAGAAACAATGTGTGGCACCTGGTACCTAGATCCCTAGATCGAACCATTATAGGAACCAGGTGGGTATTCAGAAACAAGCTCGATGAACATGGAATTACCACAAGGAACAATGCCAGGCTAGTGGTCCAAGGCTACAATCAGGAAGAAGGGATTGACTATGATGAAACGTTTGCTCCAGTGGCTCGCATGGAAGCTATCGTAATTCTAATCACTTTTGCATCTCATTTGGGATTCATCCTGTTCCAAATGGATGTCAAGAGTGCATTTTTGAATGGACTCCTTAACGAAGAAGTCTATGTGAAACAACCTCCAGGGTTTGAATGTCATGAGCACCCTCAATATGTGTTCAAACTGGACAAAGCTCTGTACGGGCTAAAGCAGGCTCCTCGATTTTGGTATGAAAGACTATCAAAGTTCCTCTTAGAAAATGGTTTTAAGAGAGGGAAAATTGACAATACCCTTTTCTTAAAGAAACAAGGAAGGAATCTCTCATTGTTTAGGTTTATGTTGATGCTATCATTTTTGGAGCAACAGCTGACTCTCTGTGTGAAGAATTTGCAAAACTCATGGGAAGTGAATTTGAAATGAGCATGATGGGGGAACTAAAATTATTCTTGGGTCTTCAAGTAAAATAGACCCCAAAGGGAATATTTGTAAGGCCCCGTGAAAATTTGTACTGATTCACCATTTGAAAATCAGAGTAAAAGTTTTTCCAGAAAAGGGCCGAAATGCGGTCCAGAATGCGGTCGCATATCAAGTATGCAGACCGCATTTCTGCTACAGATAGAGTCAAGGGTTTGGTTAAAATCAAGGTCAAAATGTGGTCCATTATGCGACCGCATAGTAAGTCAATGGATTAGTCAATTTGAGGTCAAAAATACGGTCCATTATGTTATCGCAAATCATGTATGTGGACCGTATTTCCGCCGCATACTGAAACAGTGAAAAAAGGTTTTTGGAACACATTTTGCGGACCGCATTTCGTATCTGCGATCGCAGAATGCGACCGCAGACCCGACTCGAACTCCAAATTTTCTAAACTTTAAATCGGACCCCTTTTTCAATAAAATACCCTAACCCCTCTTTTTAATCACTTTACTGAACAAAATAAGATAGAGGGAAGAGAGGGTTCTTGAGAGAGAAAGTTCATCTTCCTCAATTTGATTTTCCAAAGTCACCCAGGCCCGGGATTTTTTGAGTATTATCTTCATCTCCATTCTTGCAGGTAAAATCCCCAACCCTTTTTCATATTTTAATAAAAAGGGAGATTTTTATGCATTGATTCTTGGTAATAGGGGTCGAAACACTCATACATGTCTATTAAAACCTAAAATCTAGTAAGAGTAATTGGGTGGGAGTAAATAATTGTGTAAACGAGGGTTGATAACCTAAATGTGTTCGGGTAGTGATTGTGAACTTTAATTCTAAGAAATATGTATTAATTTATGCACTAGATTAATGTTGCCAGGCTTTTTGGTAAAGTTGGAAGTAGATATTAAAAGGGAATTCGGCTCCAGGTATGTATGGCTAACTTTGACCTTTGTAAAATCGCCTTGTTTGGTGTACAGATATTTGGTATGTGATATCTACGTGGATTAATTCTGAAATTCGTGTGATTGGTATGATTGTGAATGTGATATGTGGTAAGAGCTGAGGAACAAATGACGGAAGGAAATCATAAATGATGCAACTGGAATAACTGCGATAGCAACATCTATGGCTTATTGTAGGTATTTATCGTTGTGACGTAAAACACATGTGAGTTGTTAAATATGATGGAAATAGTATTGATGGTTATGGGAATACTTGTAAATTGTTGTTGTTAATTCTTAAGAAGTGTTGTTGTTGATATTTGTGAATTGTTCATTGTTGTCGTGTTGTTTGTGAATTGTAACTGTACGGTGGGATCGGGTTCCACGCCGCAACACGAAGTTATAAGGTGTGGGTTGTGGTGATAAGGGTGGCCGAGGTAATAAGGGTGAAAAGTGATCGAAATCACTACTGAAATAAAAATATGAGCAAATTCTGAAATTATTGATGTGGAAATATGGAAGGGGAAACATGAGAGATTGTAAACTTGTTTGGCTTGATTGTTCCTTCCTTGTGCATTTGATTGTTGTTTCTATTACTGTTACCTACTTGAGTATGGTTTGAGTTTACTTGGAGCAAGGTTTGTTCATACATACCAGTACAATTCAAGTGTACTGACGTCCCTTTTGCCGGGGGCGCTACATTTGTATTATGATTGTAGATGGATCTATAGCAGGCACTCCAGTCCACTGGCCGTAGCTCCTCATCACTTTCCGTCAGCTGAATTGGTTAGCCCTTTTCCTTTCCGGGCCCTGCATGGCTCATGCCGCTTCTGTTTTGGGATCTTGTTTTGATATTTGTATAAGGTATAGCCGGAGTCTTGTTACCGGCAAGTACTGTGTTATCCTTTTTCATGTTTAGAGGTTTCGTAGATAGAAAATGTGGGTCATGAACTTATGTGATATGTATCTCGTATGTTGGGATATATAAAATGTAAACCACGCTAAGAATCATGTACCGTGTGTATGTTTTGAAATAAATAGGTGTTTAATTGTAAATGGTTATTTCATTTGGCTAATAAGTAATGAAAAAAATGCGGGGTAACACATGGGGTAGGAAAGGCACCCAGTTCGCTTGACTGGGGCTACCCGATCGAGCACCGGTCAAGTCCCTCAATTTGGGGCGTGACAACATCCATTTGTTAGTAAAAATACATTAGGGATCTCTTGAAGAGGTTTGACATGGAATCATCAAAGGTGATAGACACTCCCATTGAAACTGCCACTCGACTGGACATGGATGAAACTGGATTTCCTGTGAATCAAACCATGTATAGAGGGATTATTGGGTCTCTCCTCTATCTCACTGCCAGTCGACCTAATATTGTTTTCAGTGTGGGGCTGTGTGCGAGGTTTCAATCAAATCCCAAGGAATCTCACTTGAAGGCTGCCAAAAGAATACTGAGATATCTCAAAGGAACACAGGACCCAGTGTTGTATTATCCATCAGGTGACAGTTTTAATCTGATTGGGTATGCTTATGCAGACTATGCAGGTTATCTTGTGGACAGAAAAAGCACTTCTGAAATGGCTCACTTTTTAGGTTCATGTCTTATCTCTTGGGGTACATTGAAGCAAAATTTAGTGGCTCTTTCAATAGTTGAAGCTGAATATATAGCTGCAGCATCCTGCCGTGCTAAGCTTCGATGGATCAAGCAACAATTAAAGGATTTTTGGGTACTCACTGAGATTGTGCCCCTTCTATGTGACAACACCAGTACACTCAACATGGCCAAGAATCCAGTTCAACATAAAAGGACAAAACATATCGATGTGAGGCATCATTTTCTGAGAGACAATATGGAGAAAGGGTTGATATGTATGAAATTCTGCCTAAATTACTTCAATACCATTGTAGGTAAACACGCATGATGAATATAGAGGCGATAGATGTAGTGCATGAATGATAAAAAGGAATTGATCCTTTTCAAAAAAAAAAAAAATCAAGAACCAAGTTCTTGTACCAAAGGTTAGTAGTTCTATGCATCCTTTTAATACACGTCCCTTGTACATGTTTTAGAGGGAAATACTCGCCCAAAACTCGCCAAAACACATTCGAGGCCTCCGTAACCATAATCAAATCTAGCAACAAGTTATATATCAATATACAAACTTAGTCGAATCCTCAAAACTCTCAAAACAACATCAAAATACCAAATTAACTTTGGATTCAAGCCTAAGAACTTCTTAACTTCCAAGTTCCGCAAACGACATCGAAACATATCAAACCTCATCTGAATAACCTTAAATTTTGCACACACGTCACAAATGTTACTACGAACCTATTCCAACTCTCGAAATTCCATTCCGACTCTGATATCAAATTTTCCACTGCCGCCTAGGAATCACCAAATTTCTAATTGGCCAATTCAAGCCTAATTGTACCACGGACCTCCAAACTATATTCCGGATGCACTCCTAAGTTAAAAATCACCTATCGGATCTGACGGAACCATGGAAATTCACATCCGACATTGTTAGTTTTTATGGGTCCACCAAACCGTAGAGTACCTAGTCCTCTACAAGATTCTGCTTTTAATGCTAATAAAATAGCAGGTAAATAAGCCAGAGGATTTTTACGTGGAAAAATCCCACACAAAGGGGATAAAAAAACCACGACCGACACTGCAGGCTTTTAGCTTCACTAACTTGCAATCTACCTATTACAAGCCACTTTGCAATGATTCCTATTGCAAAGGATTTACTCATCTAACTTGTGGTACTATTACCACAATCCACTTTGTGACTTTCTCGTTACAAATGCTTTTTCTAACTTGTGATCTCTCACCACAAGCCACTTTGTAACTTTACAATTACAAAGACTTTTCCCTATGACTAAATCTAGTCACAACATAAACTCAAGGAGTTTACGGATTTACAAGAGGATTCCTAATCAAATGCTTCTAGGTAATCAGTTTAAGAGATACAATAAGTACAACAACAAGGTTACAACTCAACTAGGACAACAACAGGCTATCTTTTAGGAACTGGTCCGTAGTTGCCTTCAACCTTGTTCTTCCAGCTTGTAAGGATTGATTTCTCTATTTTTGCAAGAAGCTTGAATGAGAAACAAAAACCTTCCAGTGATGTTTTCTATAAAACTCATTATGGGTACATCTTGATCACATCACATAAAATGATGTGAGTACTTCGTTTGGTTAGAGAATGAGTGCGCGAACAGTGCAGTGTGGCAGGAGTAGTGCCGTCAGTCACTTCATTTCCAACTGCGTCCAATTGACTATGTACTGCTATGAGGAAACCACAAAAGTATCGGGTCCTTGTGTGAGTTCCTAGCTCTTGAAGCTGTAGCAATTCACCTTTAGCTGGAATCCGTTAAAGCTTGCAACAGTCCAAGTAGGTCGGATTCCCTATCTGGTTCTTAACAGTAAGTTTGTTAGATCATCAAAACATAAGGCAAGAGTATTTAAAATCTATCAGAGATTGAATACTAAAAATTCAAAACTTGGTCAAACCTTTCAAATTCAAAGCTTCTAGCTGAGAATCATTCTCCCAAATCAAATTTTGGATAACCTGAAAACCAAAACCGACGATTCACATAAGTCATAATACATCATACAGATATAATCATGCTCTCAAACAACCGAGCGAAGTGTAATTGCTCAAAATGACCGATCGAGTCATTACACGCATCTACTTATAGCTTGTCTGGATGGTTTTTATGTATCATTTCACAATGTATTTTATAGTATTGTATTGTACTATATCGTTTTGATGTACACAATGTTTGGATAGATTGTATTATTTACCGTTGTTTAATGATGTCATGCATCTACAATATGAAGAATAACTTGCAATATTATAAAGAAAAAGAAAGGTATATGGTAATAATATTATACAAAAAAGGTAGGGTAAATGATAAAATAGGATTATTTAATAATAAAAAGGATAAGATGAGAGAATAAAAAAAGGTAACAACGTGACCACACTAAATAGATCGTTCCATAAAGTGACACTTTGCATCATTGCATAACAACGGATTTAACGATACAATACAATAAAATTTAAGTAACAATAAAAATAAATATTATATTAAAGTAGTAATACGATACAATACAATAGTTAACAATCGTCCAAATAGGCTGTTAAATAAAATATAGGAACCACTTTAACCTCAACAATTTGTTATTTCTTCCATAATACTCCCTCCGTTCACTTTTATTTATTCAGTATTCTAAAAATAAATTTTTACTTTTTACTTATCACTTTTAGCATATCAAGAGAAGACAATTTTTTTTTTCACGAATATGTCTGAACTTGGTAAAGAACCTTCCAGGATTTTTCACTCAAAGATCCGTCAGCATTGTAGCTGTGAATAGTGCCAAACAATGGCAAATGGTACTGCAACAGTTCCCAAATAGTGCCCAAACAGTAGATCGCAGTACTATTCATCGCGCAAAAAACTGGCGATTTGAGCTTCCATGGCCAACATGGCTGGCGACCAGCCTTCATCTATTCGGCCATCAACAAGCCTCAATCAATCAAATCCAGCAACAAATAACAACATTCAACCAATAGATTATAACAGATTGTTGAAACCTTCAACAATCAGCTGCAGGTGAAAGATCCATCAGTTGAGCCAATTCCTTTCAAACGAGCTACTTTCTTACATGGACAACCTTTTGTCAAGTTCACAGAATCCGAGGTTGATAGAATGAATATTATTGAAGGTCTATAGTATGATGTGCTAGGTATGTTCTCTTATGGATGGCTAGATCATTAAGAATTGCGCAAATTAATCCCTAACCAATATGGTATTAAAGATAATTGTAATATTGGTTTCTTAAGAGACAAACATATACTGATTCGTCTAACTTTGAGGGAGGATTTTCAGAAAATCACTTCAAAAAGCACCTAATATATTAAGGCAAAAGATGTATTTGAATACCAAATGAGACAGCTCATATATGATAAAAATTTCAAAGTCGGAGAAGAAACACCTATGGCGATGGCATGGATTTTGTTCCCGCAATTACTGCCGACGTATTTTGTGAAGGAATGTTTGTTCTCTTTAGTCTCTGCTGTTGGAATACCACAATAATTGGATTTGGAAACCATAAATAAAACAATGCCTAGTTGTGCTCGAGTAAAGGTACTTATCGACCTACTTGCAGATTTGCCAAAGAAAGTGCGTATAGACATCGAAGATGAGGCTACTGGAGTTGCGAGAACTGAATGTGTGAAAATACAATGTGATTTCGTACCAAAATATTGCAAGAAATACAAATTGCAGGCTGCTAGAGGCTACATCCAAATTTAATGGAACACAAATCTTACGAGAAACACGCTACTGTTGTTGTTCAAGCCAATATGGATATTGTTTATGAGAAACAGGGTACTTTGGCTATTGTTTCGGACCAAAATGGACCTTTGCTAATCTTGTCGAGTGGCAAAGTGGTTGGGAATCTAGCTGAATTAATGGAAGGAAGTCAAAGATAATAGAGTGAAGGCTGTCAACAAACAAAAGGATGTTCAAGTTCCAACTATTGCTGGAAAGGAATTAGCTCCTGCTCAAATTAGTGGAAAAGAGTTAGTTCCAATTAAAAAGGGTGAAAAGCAAGTAACATTTGCTAACAAGTTTGTAGTATTGGAAGTCGAAGATGATGAACATGTGGAAAATGATCAACTGGATCAGGCGACTGCTCAACTGGCCTCGGTGAATAATAGCACTCCAATAACAAATCCTATGTCTACTGGAAATCAACAGCCAGAACGATTAGCAGATAAAATACAGTTAGGTGAAGGAAAAGTGTGGTGTGACCAAATTGAAGTTTTTTCACAGGAAGAAGGAGAGATTAATGAAGCAGATGATGAAATTGAAATAAATGAAGAGGAAGAAGATGTATATGGAGAAGAAGAGCAGAGTGTTAATCGTGCAAGTGAGCAGGCTAATCAAGATCAAGTAACCAATGATGTACATCCCTCCAACAAGGTTCAAAATATGCAGCAACAAGAAGAACAGGTGCATGAAGTAAATAAACATAAGACAACTCCTACTGAAGATAATGATCAACAAGTAGATGCAGAGTCAGCTTATGAAGCAACACCAACATTACATATATCTGATCCAGACTTAGCTAAAATGATTAAGGAATCCCAGGCAGCTATTTTATCAACGGGGAATAACAATGATGCTATACAAGGAAATTTGAGGCTGAGGGCTATCAAGTCGAAATTTTGGCTAGAACAACAGGAGGATGATGATGAAGAGGATTGGGGAGATGGTTTTGCTGGTTATTCATCAGAAGAAGCTGATCGTGAGGCTAATCATGATAGTGCATCTTTAAATCATATTATTTCTAGCACAGGTCATGGGAATATGAGCAGGAACAAATCACAAAAACAACAACAACGTCAGGCAAGTCTGGTTACTGTACATGCCAGAAATACATTGATGACTCAAGGTACTGCACAAGCTGGAAATACATTGATGACTCAAGGTGTTTCTCAAGATATGCCAAATCAAATATTGATTGGTAAAGATATAAATGAGCAAGGGGAGGAAGATGATATCTTAAATCAATCCACAGAAGAGGCAGCGAGAAAAGGTGACCTATCACCTATGCATAGTGGAAAAATAAAAAAGGCACATCCAAAGAAAAATAGTTGGGACGACAAGGTTAGTGATTTTTTAAATATTAGGCGACCTCCAATGAGAGTTGCCAAATAAAAGCTGGCTGCCCCAACTACATCAACGAGGTCCAACCAGTCAAAAAAGAAATAATGATTTTTGAATACATTTTTAACATGTTTAAGGAAAACAACAAAGAATTACATATTGAAGATTTTACAACTTTGGAAAAGAAGGGACAAGATTTTAATTCCTACTATATTCTATTTTATCATTTTATAAGTATTCTCATTTGTAATATCATCGTAGAGTATGTTATAAACTCTGTGATGATCATTGAATATTTGGTCAGTTCAAGTTATTATTTTTTAAATGCTTGCTAGTGAGGCTATTTTATGCCCCAATAGGATTAGTCAGCTAAGGTTTAGCTTGGTTTATGTTGCCTTGGTCCTATGTCTTCGGAAAAATATAGCCAAGGCATATAGATAACAATATCGGAGCTATTGTCCCCCTTATTTATACTTTTCCTAATTGTTGTATGTTTTTTTTCTTTTATTAATAAAAAACTAACCCCAGGTTCTTGCCTAGCGGATTGCCAAAAAAAAAATTCTTTTTTCCTGTTATACCTACAGTATTAATTACTCATTTTAAATTATTTTCTCAAATTTATTAAAAACATGCATCAATTAATATGCGTATCATGATAAATTATGCGCTTCATTTATTATTTGTTAAGGAGTGTGCAAAGTTTATAGTGCACAAGCAAAAATAAATGGAGGGAGTACATAGGATTCTTGTGTCGTGTTTGGTCCATGTTAAGACAGAGTTCTTGATATGTGTACCACGTATATCCAAAATTTTCATTTCAATTCGAGAGAGAACTTGGTCCTTTACATGGGCTTAGGTACACCAGAACAGTTCTGGTTATACTAAAGATGGCATATTTCATATTACTGAAATTGGATAGGTTTACGTAAAAACTAGGGAAAAGGGTCAAAATTTTCCCTCTACTATTGTTTATTGGTTCCTTGTGCCACCCGTTACACTTTTTGTCCATTCTTGCTACCGTTAATAAAGTTTTAAAAAATACCTTTAACTCTAACGTTTTGACACTGTGGCAGCTGACTCCCTCAATTTTTTCCATGTCAGCTGCCAAGTTATTAATTAACCCATCCCTTTTCTTACTAAAATATTATCATCATCTTCTCTCGCACATTCCCTCGCCTTCTCGCCACCCAACCCATATACCCATTTCCCTCTATTTCTTCTATCCCTCTTCAACCACTGTCACAACCTAACACGACCATTTTCACCACCTCCAAATTCGCTCATCCACACAGCCACCCTAAAAATCCCCAACTTGATTCGTCTAAATCACACAAAAAAATATTTCTCCTCAAAATCTTCAACATTTTAAATCTGCATAATGCATCTCATACTTTGGTATCTGTTAGTATTGGTCAGAATTTAGATGAATCTACTGAAAGTAAAAAATTTGAGCACATATTTTCAATTAATGGGTTACTAAATGCTAGTATATTATATGTGTATCCTATATATTGATTCCATTTCAGACGCGTAGATTATACATGTATAAAATTTGATGGGAATTTTTAATTTTGAATGCATAAGTATAAGAAAAAAAATCAAAGAAAAAATTCTTGTGGGACAGGGCAGTATTAAGAGAATTTTTACAAAGTCGAGAGGTATTGCTGGTAGGTGGTTATCGCTGCCCTGGAGAATTGCCGAATGAATAATCTTTAATTATCTCCAAGTAAAACCCACAAAAATTGTTCATAGCTTTAGTAGAAAGATAACAAAACCAGAATTGTCCACCACAATTCGTACATATCTGCACATTAAAACCATAGACGATAATTTTTGTGGTTGTTACTCTATCATCGACAAGATACTTGTGGTGGAGCTGCTTCTACCCCTTTTTCTTATATTTGTACAGATCTATGTATGTGTACGTATTTTCCCTGACATTGGCATTTTGTCGAGCACTTGGCATAGTCGACTATGTAAAATTTATTTTCTTCAGATTCAAGAAGATTGGCCTGTTTTTGTTGTCGTTTGAAGTGTTGGGAGCAATATCCTCATTAGCATAAATCATTTCGCATTAGTTTTGGTCGATTTGGACGGCCGGAACTCTATTTACGGCCACATGGTGCTCATCGGAGAGTTTCAGAGGTTTGGGGATGATGATTGGCATAATGAAATGACCTGAAATTTGGTGGAATGGCCTGGTACCACTCTTTCTCCACTGAAGCTTTTGAAGCTTTTCCACCGGAGGTGATGGTTGCTCGGTTAGCAGCGGCAATGACGACAATGGTGTCGGTGGTGAAGGCTTTTGTTATTCGTTGAGCTCAACTAAAATATGTGGGGTTTTAATTTGGTGGTGTTAATTAATGACTTGGCAGCTGATATGGAAAAAATTGAAGAGGTCAACTGCCACAATATCAAAACGTTAGGATTAGGGGTAATTTTTAAAACTTCATTTACGGTAGGGATAAGAATAGACGAAAAGTGTGGCACAAGTAACCAATAAATAATAGTATATGGGTAATTTTGACTCTTTTCCCTAAAAACTTAATCTGACTGAAGCCTGGTCGACCAATTGTACTTTTGATATTCAAGATAGACGCATCTTGTCTTTTCTTTGATTTTCATCTGGAAAGTTTTAATAAGGAAAGGTTCAGATGGCCTTAGGAATTTGTAGCCCAACAATAACATGATATCTACCCTTAGTTGCTTTGGTACTTAAGAGTGGCAAGGGCCAAAATTTTATGGTACAGTCAGTTTTCGGACTGGTCAATCAAAAATAATCAGCATTTACCAAGTCAATGACAAATAGCCGTTGTTTTGCTGCAATAGAAATCGGTCCAGCATAATATACTGGAGTTCAGTGCACTTGTGTATCAACTCCGGCATATTATGCTGGACCGATATACTTTGCTGGCTCCAGTATAATATACTGGAGACTGAAGCACTTGTGCTCCAAACTCCAGTATATTATATTTGACCATTAAAAAGAGTGGGCCCTCTATGTGCCAACCTTTCTTTTGTGAAGCATATCTGACCACGTACTACCTTTTGTGAAGCATATCTGACCACGTACCGTGAGCAACTAATTTTTGACCACACTCAAATTTTATACTATTTAGTGTAAATATTCCTTTTAGGTCTAATCTTGATGTTTTAAACTTTTATCTTACTCGTAATAGGTTTTATTTGATATATATATATATAAGTAAGCTATAGGATTGTTCTTAGTATCTTTTAAAGTACATGTACATATATAATTTTTTTGTATTATAAGAAATATTGGTTAATCTTATTACCTTCATAATTTAATAAAATAATAAAAAATTAATTAAAAAAAGAAGAAGAGAAGAACACAAAATGAAGTTAACTTACGTGAAAAATAGATAAAGTTTGGCAAAACAAAAAGGTCATTTTCATATTTTCCCAATTCCTATCCCCCTCATGTCTCTCACCCCATGATCCCATTTTCTAGCCAACTCCCTCACGTTCCCTTTCCCCACTTCCCCCACTCATCTCACTACTTCCTTACATCAGTTATAAACACATCTATATATAATTAAGAAAGAAGAAAGAAAAAAAGAAGGGGCAGAGAAACAGAAGGAGGGGAAACGATGGAGAAAATGAGAGAGAAATAGCCGCCCTCACTCATCTACTTCTTCTAAGAGCTAAAATGCAAAAACTCAGCACATAAGATACTACAACTCATCTTCCTCCATTTTTTTTTCTATCTTTGACACATAAAATTGCATTAAGATACCTCATGGCAAAGCTCAAAAATCAGTTACTATTTTCTCCATAGATCTGGACCTTAGAACTTTAGCATTTCAACTCATTCTTCATGGAATAACGCAACAGCAAAGTTAGCAAAATTCAGCCGCTGTAGCTTCCCCATTTGACTGCCAATACAGTCCCAAACTCCACCAGTAAACCAGCTTCCTTCACCACCAAAATTTCCAGTCGAACAACCTCCAAAACGTCACTATTTCAGTCCAAAATCCAGCGCAAAATATAGCCAAAAACGAACTCAAAATCAGCCGGAGTTTAGTCGAGTGTTTCTAAGTCGGCTTCGATTTTTTCCGACATACGACGCGTGGTTATTGACAGATATTTGATCTAAGAAATTTGTTCAATATATGGATAGTAGCTGTTGATTTTTGTATGTGAAATCTCATTTCAAATTGAAGAAAAGTGTCATCTTGAGGTGCATTCTCAATCATTCCTCTGTTATTTTTGCCCCTTTTTAAATTTAAATTCGTGTGTAATTTTTTTTTTTGCTACTTATAAGTTTTGGATGAATGATGATGTTCTTTTTTTTTTCTTTAAATATGTGTGTTTGTTTATGAAAAGTTCATTGCTGATTTTTGTTTAAATTTGCTAATGGGTTACTTATTTCTAAGTTCTAGTTCTTATTGCCATTGGAAACCCAATTCATTTTGACCTTTTTGTCTTACCCATGTTGTAGTTATACATATTATTCTAGACCTTTTGTTGCTTGATTTGATATGAAGAATCAAAGCAGCACAGATAAAAGTGGTGTTAACTTTGACAAGTTAGTGATATGATTGTACGGTGTAGGATTAAAATATTTTTAAACGTTAGTGTCAGGACATGTACCGAACATTGGTAAGAGCAACTGACTAGTATTTGGGATATAGATGTGATGAACTAGCATAAAGTGACTAATATCTTGAGACATGAGCTAAATAATCTTAATAATAATAATAAATATTATTAATTGTGTACACGGTCGCGTGGCATGATTTTTGACGCGCCAAGGGAAAAGAGTATATGTACGCGTAACTCAATTTTTTAACTACGAATAATTCAAGTGATTATAAGAGGTTAAAAAGATAAATGCACATAGGTCCTAAAATGAATAGTTAAACAATTTAAGCCAAGTAATAATCACTAAGCGACCGTGCTAGAACCACGGAATCCAGGAATACCTAATACATTCTCCCGTGTTAACAGAATTCCTTATCTAGAATTTCTGGTTCGTATACTCTTTTTAAAATAAAACTTCCTCGATTTGGGATTTAAAATAAATCGGTGACTTGGGACACCAAATAAACTATCCCAAGTGGCGACTCTGAATAAAATAAATAATCTCATTTCGATTAATATCACTTTAATTGGAAAAACTCCCCTATACCCCCCTCGGGTGGTGTAAAAAAAGGAGGTGTGACACGTACTACCTACGTAGTAGTAGTATTTTCCGCTTTATGAGAGCGACACATGGGTATTCAAACGGAACTGAAAAATCTCGCCAAAACGAAAAATTAAACCAAATCGATTAAAAAATCTGACTAGATTTGATTTGATTTAGTTTGGTATTGAGTAAAAAAACCGGAACCAAACCGATATAAAAATATATAATTTTATAAAAATATATTTTTAAGACTTTATATTGAATTTTTTTTAGAAAATGTAGAAATATTTGGGATCCTCTCATGTTTTAATCTTGAAAGCGTACATTAACGAAAAATTATTGCTAGATGACTAAGATAATAACTATCATGTGTTACAACAAAAATTCTCTTCATTAAAATATTTTAATAGATAATATGTTTGTCAATTTTTTCAATATTTATTAAACATATATTCACTTATCAAAGCTTTATTTATAATTTTAACAAAGTGAAGTTAAAATAATATTGATATAACAAAAAAATCTAAAAACCGATATAATTGGTTTGATTTGATTTTTATTGAAACTTTAAATTTTACCTTGACAAAGTGATCATTGCTCTGCTACTAAACGTCAAAGAGTACAACTTTAAATTGTGCCTTGACAAAACCGCCATCCTATAGAGTATAGACCAACGACATCAGCCAAAATCATCATTAAACTGCCATTGTTTGAACAAATAAATCATATTAACATGACAATGAGAGTTGATTTGAACCAACCAATTAAAGTGCAATGCCGTTATTAAAATGTTACAATTCGATCGAACAATAAAAGGTTGAATTGTAAGGTGATTATAATCATCATCGGTGGTGACTGGATGGAGAGAAAGAACTAGAGAAATAGCTTTCCATCACTACCAGAAAATAAGATACCAACTGCTGCCTTTTTAAGTTGCAGTTCATAAACACGCCTCCATGCAGGGCAGAAAGCCAGAACTAGTGCATCATTTATAGATTCGTTCAAACTTAATAATTTTGGTTCAAATTATGTATTTTTTTTTTAAAAAAATATACATAAATTATTTATTTAGAACCTAATAACTTAAAATAAAATTTCTATTTCAATTAAATTTCAAATCCTGACTCCACTTTAACTTCCATGCCCTGCCCCAGTTGATAGGGAAACTACTTCCTTTAATTAATCATACTTATAACTCTAATGTATTATTAATTAAATCTGTCATGTTACAATTATAACAATTTCAACTTTTTGTAATCTTAATTTTTTGTATCCGTTTATTGTAAAGACTTTTTTAAGGAATCACTGTTGCCTGACTCAGTCTTACTTTACGATTTGTATCATCATGTAATAATGATAATAATAATAATAATAATAATAATAATAATAATAATAATAATAATAATAGACACATGTCAAGGTTTAACTAAATTCTCATTTAGGATTGCATAAAACTAATTGATATAATAACAATAATATCAATTAGTTTTATGCAATCCTAAATGAGAATTTAGTTAAATCCCGACATGTGTTTCTGTTCAACCGAAAAACGGTACAGTTAAATTTATACGTGGTTTCTAGATAAGTGAATTAATTTGATCCTGAAATATAAAATAATTGAAGAATTATACAATGCTTAACCACATAATGTAGGTGAAATGGCAGAAAGGACAACTCCGGGAACAAGATTTTCGGGCACATTACTTTAGATGGCCATCCCCGTCTTGGGTTCCACGTATCTTTTCTTTAGATGACCATGTGTCATAACATACTTTATCCTATACAGATAGTCCCCCTGCTTTCCGGTGACATTACTTTTGTGTCACCAGGAAGGTGGTAGAAACACTCTTTTGGCGGGAACTACTATAACTCCCTCTGCAGTCCTCTGACGGTTGATTAGACGCACGACTCTCCGCATTTAATGTCCCGAACATGCGTCATCCCATAATTCAGTATGGCTTTTGCCGATTATCGAGGTAATCATGGACATGAATTTAGCCGCCAAAATTTTACTTATATGCATCAGCCTTCTCCTATTCACTTCATAATTTCTCAAACTTCTAACTTTCATCTTTGTTTTTCATCTTTTCTCTAATTCTTTCGAACCAAAACCTTTTCCTTCCTCTTCAAAGCGTGCCGGTTCTTCAAAGAGAAAGAACAAAATCGAAGATTCTTCTCCTCCAACGGTAGGTTCCATCATCCCTTGAAGTCTTAACACCATAAGAACTTCGAGGAAAAATTCCCTACTGCTAACCCTCCTACATGGGCTGTCAGTAGGTATCCTTCTTCCATTCGTCCTTTCAGTATTTCTACTATGAAGGAAGACTGCCCTTGCAATGAGTTAGATATTATTGCTCCTGATCTATCGGAGCGAGTGATCCTTCCCAAGGAGGGTTGCCTTTACTTTGGGTGCATCTTTTAGTGGAGAGCTAGATTACGTGATTGCGGAGTTTTGCCTCCATTACCAAATATGTTTGGCACAAGCAAGTACCTCTGTATGGAGGATGGTTACCTACCTTCGGAGCCTATGCCAGGAGACTGGAGAAGAGCTAACCTTAGCTCATATGATGAATCTCTACTCTCCCAAGATTTTTTATAGGGGAATGATAAACCTCTGCAAACGTGGACACCATACTTTGTTGACTACCATGGATGATGATAACAACCGTGGGTGGACGGAACAGTTCGTTGTAGTTGCCACCAACAAAATCATTTCGATAACGTCTTTATCCGTTCCGGCTGCTTGGACTCGCCCTCGTAAGACATTTCAATTAATATTTCTCTTTACTAAATATTCCTTTGTGGTCGTATTGACTCTTCATTTTGTCACGTGTTTCAGCAACTTGATGGGTATCGCCGGTGGTGGAAGGCTTGGACTGATGGGTCTAGAAGATCTTGAATGTTACGACGCCCGAAACTCATTTGTGGAAAGTACTGGCCCCTAAATATGGGTGGAAGTAAAAAAATCATGGTAATTTGAACTTACCTTGTTTCTATTTTTTAATGTGAAGAACTTGGTCGAACCCTTCTAACTTGTTCATGAAATTAGGTCTACACGCGGACTCTGTTGTTGTCCCCGATGAGGATCTTAGCTGGTCCCGCTGATGCAGCGTGGCTACTTCAGGAGGCACTTACTTGAACAAGTATCTCCAGGCCTGCTTCGGGCGCAAATGTTTCACCATGGGGTCCTCGACCGGAGAACAAGCAACCGAAGTAAAGGAGTTTTTCTGCGGCCGGGGAAAAGAATAAAAGGGTGAAGACTATTGCCCTTGAGTCGTCTCCAGAAGTCGTGATCACTAGCCCTCCTCCCGGGTCGGTTATAGACACTATGGTGGCCGATGATGATAGAGACGCCAGTGATGATGGGGCTTCTCTACATAGAAGTCGACGTTTATCATCAACTCAACAGAATGCTTCATCTGTTGAGTTAACTACTCCAACAGAGGACGACGTCTAGACACTCTAGGGTGCTTTAATTTGGTAGAAAATGCCAACTCCCGCCATCAGGTTCCAGCTGCTGTGCCCGGTATTGCGGGGCTGATTACCAAGTCCCTGCCATCTTTGGTTGGCGAGCACCCAAAAACTAGCATTGCACTTAGTGCAAGTGCTTCACACCCTTCAACTCTATCAGCTTTATCCCCATCTTCACCAGTACCGACAACTGCTACATCACTTCTATCTTCATCCACTCTCCCACCAGCAGTTGCTACATCATCTCTACCGGCCACATCTGATCACAAAGGAGATGTTCCTCCTCCCCGTCCTCAGTTCATGCGAATTTGGGGAAAAATTATGCTGCTCCTTCTGAAGATCCACAGAATAGGAGGAATGTTATCCTTTCGGTCTCTATCGGGTGCAAGCTACTTTCCCCGCCGCTGGAGCTTGCTAACTATCTGAAGCCTTTGGCTTTAGAAAAAGATTGGGAAAAGATCCAAGCACTCTCGGGGAGTGTTTGTTGGACAATTCCATGTACAATGACGCAATGGTGCGTTCTTTTTTTCCTTTGTAATTTTTTCTACTTTTGCATGAATGTACTCTAAGTTTTTCTTCTCTTGCTTTATAGGCCAACTTTCTTGCTTCCGAGGGCCTTTAGAGGTTGATTCGTTAGAAGGTGGAACTTACATCTAAGAGAGATCAACTTTAATGGAACGAGATCAAACTATTCTCTCCTCTCACAACTGGAAACCAAAGCTACTGAGGTTGTTATGTTGGAGGCTCGTTTGCAGCAAAGCAAGCAAGAGGTGGTAACCCTTAGCCAAGAAATTGGCTCATTGAAGGTTAGATTTGATTAATCTAAGGATAAATGGGCTGAAGTTCAGGACGTCGTTCATGTTGCAATCGAGCGTGAGGCTGCCACTGCTGAAAAAGTGATTGAATTTGAGGCAGCCTTGAACTCCAAAATCGAAGAGCTTGCTGTTGTGAGGGTAAAACATGGCCGGTTGGAAGATAATCACAAGAAAACTATCGAGCATAACAAGCTCTTTATTTCAACCGATCGTGACCTTGATGTTCACCTCAGATCTTTTAGGTCTTCCCGGGAAAGCCTTTCTGCCGAGGTAACTTAACCCAAAGAAGAACTTAAGCGCCGAACGGCTTCCCTCATCGTTGAAAAAACTTATGCCATGTACAGCATGAGGAGAAAAACCTTGGAAGAGGCCAAAGCAGGTATCATTGATTTTGATGCCAAAATTGCTAAGGCCCAATAGCTTGAGTTGGTTGCTAAAAATGGTCTCCCGGCGCAGTCTGATGCTTCTGGTTCTGGTTTCGAGTTCTTGGGAACTGAAGAGGAATCGGAAGGTGACGATGGTGAAGACAGAACTAGGGAAAATGTTGAGCTATCGGTGGACCCACCTACTTTTCCTGGGGGTGCGGACACTTCTCTTCCTCCTGGTTTCGGAGATACTACAGTTTAGCTTTTATTTTCTTTTTCTCATTCTTGTACTTTTGCCATTTTGGCATGTTTTTGTAAATAAAGACCTATTTTTGCTAAAGTATTGTTGGAGTCTTACTTTTGTTTGAGTATACATGCAAGTCTTTAACTTTTGCACTTGCTTAAGAATTCTGCGCACATTTTTCTATTCGCGCTTTGGTATGTGTAATCTTAGATGCTTTTTCCTCGAAAAACTTTGGCTCCAAGTATTATACCTTTTATGTGAGGGTTTCTATACGTATTTTTGCAAGTTTACTTTTTGCGTCCTCTTGTGTACGTCTTCGGGTGCATTTTCCCTCGAAGGTATTTTGATTCCGGGCATAAATTCTTTCGAAACCAACCCTTTAACATGAGGGTTTTCATAAGGGAGGGCTCTCTTATGTTTACGGTGCTCTTGAAGTGGAAGTCTCCTGTTCATTATGAAACTAGCATTTGAAGTACTTATTTAACTTTCAAATGAAGAAGTTAGTTCATCGTTCAAACCAGAAATAAGATAAAAATAACAGGATTTCATTTTATTTAATTCCTTCTATTTTCAAAAGTATACAAGCATTTGCTATACTAAAAAGAAATTTCCTTTACTTAAGGCTATCTTATACAACTTGTTTCTACGGGGTTGGCTGCGTAGTCCCCGATCCCGATTCCGATGACATATTTACTATTCTAGATTTTCGTTCCCAATTGAAGTGGAAGTTACTGATACTGTATCCTTATATCGTTCCTCCCCAGCGTTCGAATGTGAATAATGCTAATTGGTACACTGGAAGTCTTGTACCTTCAAAGATTCCATTAATGAATATCCAGATAATCCTTAGCTCGATAACACACCTTACTTTCCCTCAAGCATCTATGCTATCGAGCAAAAGATTATCTAAAAATCCTCTAGTGGTTTGTTCTCAATAGCAAATTTAACTTTCTAGTAGGAATTTGCTATAGAGCCAAAAACTATCTAATCATCCCCCGTGTGGAAACTTGTTGTTTGCCTTACTATTAAAGGTCCTATTGCTGTTATCTTCGTAGTATGCTTTCTGTCGCTGCCTCGCTAAAAACCTTGCTAGGAAAATCCAATTGGGACAAAAACTGAACGAAGGGAAAAAGGGTGCAGCACATACTTTTCAGTCGGATAATGTTCATCAATAATGATATCTTTTGAGGTGTTCCACGTTCCAGTTGCTAAGGCAACTTGTCTCTATTCTGGCTCTCCCACTCGTATGAACCTTTCCTAGTGATAGCTGAAATCCGATAGGGACCTTCCTACGACGGTCGCAACTTTCCCGCGTTGAGCTCCCGGGTATTTTGAGTTACTTTCCTAAGAACTAAATCCCTTAGTTTGAAATAACGGAGGTTGGCTCTAATACTACTCCATTCTCTGCTTTTGAGCTGCTATTCTTACATATGCAAGTCCCTGCATCCCTTGATCAACTCCAAGTTGATCAACATTACTTCATTGTTCGATTCTTCGTTGGCCTAGAAGTATCTCAAAGTAGGTTCTCCTACTTCCACCAGGATTAGAGCTTCTGCACTGTACACAAGAGAAAAAAGAGTTTCTCCTGTGCTCGATTTGGCCGTTGTTCAGTAGGCCCATAAAACTCCGGGAAATTCTTCGAGCCATTTGCCTTTTGCCTTCCAACCTTTTCTTCAGGTTTTGAATAATCACTTTGTTTGTTGATTCCGCTTGACTATTTGTGCTCTAATGGTAAGGTGAAGATGTGTTCCTTTTTATCTTCAAATCTTCGAGGAACTTTGTAACTTTTGCACCAATAAACTGCAGCCCATTGTCACATGCTATCTCTTTTGGTATTCCGAACATGAAAATTATATTTTCCCACAGGAAATTGACCACTTCGCGTTCTCCCATCTTCTAGAAATGACCTTCTTCTACCTATTTAGAAAAATAGTCAGTCAAAATTAAAAGAAATCTTACCTTTCCGGGAGCCGGTGGCAGCGGTCTGACGATGTCCATCCCCCATTTTATGAATACGGCCATGGGGACAGAACTGAATGTAAGGGTTGTGTTGGTTGATGCATTAGTGGTGCGTAACACTAGCACTTATCACATTTTCGTATGAAATCTTTGGCGTCCTGTTCCGTGCGGGGACTGTAATATCCTCCCCATACTAGTTTCAACACCACGGAATATACGCTTGAGTGGTTGCCTCATGCATAGTTAGCTTCGGATGTTCCTAAGCATTGGGCTAGCGAGCCTTGGAAAAATTTTCTATACAACTGGCCTCTCTTGAAGCAGTATCATGTAGCTTTGGCGCGTAATGCTTGTGATGCTTTGGGTTCTTTGGGCAACTTCCCCTTCTCGAGATAGTCGATTATTTCTTTTCTCTAGTCCCAGACCAAACTAATCGAATTTACCTCATAATAACCATTTGTATCCAGAATCAAGTTTGTCAATTATACTACCGCGCCAGACTCTGTACCCTTTATTTTTTTTGATGATCCTAAGTTTGCCAACACATCTGCTTCTGCGTTATCCTCCATTAGGATATGAGTAATTGACTACTCCCGAAATCGTGCCAATAGAGCCTTGAACTTTATCCCGTATTATTACATGCGTTCTTCTTTAGTGTCAAAGATCCCACAGACCTGATTTACCACCAGCTCTGAGCCACATTTGATTTCGATGACCTCAGAGTCGAGTCCCCGGGCCAATTCAAGTCATGCAATCAAAGCTTCATACTCTACTTCATTGTTAGTTAACCGGATCGTTTTGATGGCTTGCCTCAAAGTTTCTCCCGAAGTCGTGATTAATACTATTCCAAGTCTAGACCCTTTTAAGTTGGAAGCGTCGTCCGTAAATAAGGTCTAAACTCCCAATGTCGATTCTGACACCATTGCTTCTTCCTTGTTTGCCAGAGGCAATAGTCCCGGACTGAAATTGGCCACAAAGTCAGCCTAGACCCTGACTTAATTGCTGTCATTGGTTTGTTCAATGTCGAATTCACTAATTTTGATGGCCAATCTTCTTGAGATCTCAGGCTTATGGAGGATGTTCCGCAAAGGAAAAGTAGTCACCACGGCTATCGGGTGGCATTGGAAGTAGGGCCTCAGCTTCCGAGCGGCAACTACGAGAGCGAAGGCCAGTTTTTCCAAATGTGGGTAGCGAGTTTCTGCTCCCATTATAATTTTTCTAATGTAATAAATGGGAGATTGCATACCTTCATCCTTACGGACTAAAATCGTACTTACCGCAACTTCTGAAACCGCGAGATAGACCGATAACATTTTTCCTTCTTTTGGTTTTGGGAATAATGGAGGACTTGATAAGTACCTCTTTAAATCCCTCAAAGCTTTTGGTACTCTCATGTCCATTCAAAAACATTTTTCTTTTTGTGTAAAGCAAAGAAAACAATGAAATTTTTCTGGCGGCCAGGAATAAACTTGCTCAAAGCTGCCAACCTTCCCGTGAGCCTTTGGACTTCCTTTGCTCTCGATAATTAATCCAGGATATCCTCTATGGCCTTGATTTTATCGAGCTTTACCTCAAATCCCTTTTGTGAGACCAGAAACCCCAAAAACTTAGTAGAACTAATCCTGAACGCGCATTTCTGGGGTTTAAGTTTCATGTTATGCTTCCTCAGGATGTCAAAAGTTTCTTGCAGATGTTTGAGGTGGTCACCTGCATTCAAAGACTTAACGATCATATCGTCTAAATAAACTTCCATCATTTTTCCTATTTGATTTTCAAACATCTTGTTCACGTGCCGTTGATAAGTGGCTCCGACATTCTTCAACCCAAAATTATCACATTATAACAATATTTACAAAAATTTGTTATAATCGAAGTCTTTTCCTGATCTTCTGAGTTAATCTTAATTTGGTTATACCCAAAATAATCATTAAGGAAACTCATCAACTCGTGTCTGGCCATGATATCAATCATTTGATCGATATTTTGCAATGGGAACTAGTCTTTTGGGCATGTCTTATTAAGATCTTTATAATCTACACACATACAAAATTTATTATTCTTCTTAGGAACTACCACTACGTTAGCCAGCCAGTTCGAATATCTTATTTATCGGATCGAACCGATATTAAGCAAGCGGGTTTCCTCTTCTTTGACGAATTTGTTCCTGGCTTCGGCAGTAGGGAGCTTCTTTTGTCTAATCAGAGGTACGTTGGGATCCAAGCTTAACTTGTGGACTGCTACCTCCACCGGGATACCTGTCATATCCTCGTGCGAACATGCAAAACAATCAACATTAAATTTAAGAAATTCAATAAAATTAGACCTGAGCTCTGGGTACAGTCCCGTTCCTAAATGGAACTTCCTTTCTAAGAATTCTTCGAACAATGCAACTTGCTCCAGTTCTTCCACCGTGGACTTCATCACGTATGTCTCTTCTGGAACTTGGAAATGTCTTGACACCTGATAATGTTTCGACGATTCTGCTTCAGGGCTAACTTCTTCTAGCTTGGGCGTAGGTGCTGGCTCCTGTAATTGCTATGCCGTGTGCTCCTTTCCTTTGCTACTAAAAATTAAAATTGCATTCATCTCCTTTGCTACTGGTTGATCACCCATTATCTTCTTGCTTTCTTTAGGCGTTGGAAATTTCAGCAATTGGTGATATGTCGAGGGTAAATCTTTCATCTCGTGTAGCTATGGCCTTCCCAGGATGATATTGTGTCTATGTCACCATCTACTACTTCGAAGAGAGTTATTTTCATTACTTCTTTAGCATTCATGAGCAGCAAATCTCCCCCGGGTCGTTACGCTCGCGAGGTTAAAACTAGAGCCGAAACTCCTTTCGGTGAGTTTAGCTTGCTCCAATACTCTCCATTGTATGATATTAGCCAAACTTCCTGGATCCATCAAAACACATTTAATGTTAAAATCTAACACATTTAAAGAAATTACTAGTGCACCATTGTGCGGTAACAGCAATTCTCCTGCGTCCTCCCTCGTGAGAGTGATATCATCTTTCCCGAGACTTTTACTGTAAGCTATTGAAACTTTCATCTTCTTTGCTGCCGAAAAGGTAACCCCATTAATCTCATTTTCTCCAAAGATCATATTGATCGTTTGACATAGGGTTTTTTCTCCTGCTTTAAAGGGTTCCGTGTTGTCTCTACTACGACCATAGTTGTTCTTAGCTAGATCACTTAAGAATTCTATGAGGTGACCATTCTTCAACAACGTTGCCTCTTCTTCCCGAAGGTGTCGGCAGTCTCCTGTCTGGTGGCCATTAGTCCCATGGTATGCACACTATAGGTTAGGATCCCTCTGACTAGAATCGAATTTCATTGGTCTTGGAAACCGTGCCTCTTTGATATTTCTCATGGGTGGCATCAGTTCTACTGTACTGATGTTGAAGTCGTATTTTAATAACTTAGGGTAAGAAGGATCCAGAGATCTTGGCGTTTCCTATCCTGTAACGATCTATTGTTTCGCCCACGATCGGTCCTTCTATCAACAGTGAACTTGTCTGTTGTCCGGGGGCCCCTACTACGGCCTTCGGCTCGGTTGTATGGCAAAAATCATCCCCTCAAAGTCTGTCTGTCCCCGTCGTAGTCATCTTTTGATTTTTCTTTATTCTTCTCCCGTCCTTTGTCCGATGATGGAAAGCTAAATTGATCATCTTTGATTCTTATCTTTGACTCGTACCGGTTGTGGATATCTGCAAGAGTCTTTGCCTGAAACTCAAGCATGCTTTCCTTCAATTTCCAAGAAGCATCTAAGCTTCTCGAATTCAATCCTACTTAGGGAATGCTCCAGCTGCCCATTCGTTCGGGACAGCCGGGAGCAATATTCTTTCCTTTTGGAATTGGGTGACGAATTCTCATAGTAACTCTAACTCTCCCTGCGCAATACTGAATATATCGGCCTTCCCGGCTTGTACTTTTATGGACACAACATAGTCTTTGATGAAAGAATCGGCAAGCATCTATGAAATGCTCGGGTGATAATGTATACCACGTTAGAGCTCCCCTCGTGAGAGATTCTGCGAATTTCTTTAGCAACACAGATTCAATTTCGTGAGGCGCTAAACCATTTTTTTTACTGCCATAGTGTAAGTGGTAATATGCTCATGTGGATCTGAAGTTTTGTCATATTTTGGTACTTCAGGCATTTTGAACCGCTTCGGGATTAACTTTGGTGCCATACTCGGCTTGTACAAGAATTGAATATACTTCTTTGAATCCGGTCCCTTCAGTACTGGTGGCGCGCCCAGGATTTGGTCCATGACGACGTTTACTTACCTCATAAACCATAAAAGTTCATTTTTGAAAGGATTGTTCTCGTTATTGAGACCTAATTCGCTCCCCCCAGCTCTGTCGGAGCCAACTTCACTCCTGGGAATGTTGTTGTCGACCCTCTACGTTGTTTGATTAGTGGGGACACCGAGAGGAATTAGATTTTGTCTGTTTACATTATTAGAAGCACCTGACAGTGCATGTTTCAACTCTATCATAACCTTGTCCTGCTGAGTGAGATGGCCTAGAATGATCGCTTGTTGCTCCAATAAGACCCTTATCGCATTAACGACATGTTCCTCATCAGCATCATCAAAAGTTGCCTCCCGAACCTGTCGAGGATATTGCATGTCATGCATTGGAGTGACGTTATTCTCTTGATTATGAGTATCACTGATTGAGTCCTCGAAGTGAGGCTGATCTCCTCGAATCTCAGGGTTGTGCGTGTTGTTAATAGTGTTATGTGCCATTTTTTATGGTTTTTCTTTTCTAAGACAAAATAATCAAAGCACGTTAGTAAAAAAAGAAAGGATCAATTTAATTACACGGCTGTCTAGGTCCCACGGTGGATGCCAAACTGTTCACCCTTAAAACTGTACAATTAAATTTATACGTGGATTTCTAGACAAGTTAACTAATTTGATCCTAAAATAATAAAATATATTTATAATTATACAATACTTAACCTCAGAATGTAGGTGAAATGGCAGAATGACAAACTCCGGGAACAAGATTTTCGGGCACAACAATAATGAGATCAAAAGAAAAAAAGTAAAATTATATTAAGCTTTTTATAGAATATACTGTAAGTTAGCCAGAAAATTCGTGTCCCCTACAATGATAACTGGGCTCATTATTTATAGATGTGTTTAGGAAGGAGGTTCTATGATCATGTCCTCCTTTAATGTCAATTATGAGGGTCATTGATGAACAATATGTAACGGTGAACATAAATGCCAAATTCTCTATAACGGGCCGTCGCCCTTAATGCTACAAAATACTCTTTATTAAATGCGACCAGGCGCAAAGCATTTAATACACCTTTATTAGAGTTATCCCTTCCAGTGACAAGCGGAATAGCTGTGTTCGGTCCCCCGCCTTCCCGTCTTGGGTTCCACGTGTTTTTCCTTTAGATGACCACGTGTCATGATATATTTTACCCTATATAGTTTCTAATTGGGCAAAAGATAAAAAAAGTTAAAAAGATAATGCTAATTAAACTATTGAACCCACTGGGTCATAGTTGTTAGTAAAAGAGATGAACTGGATCCGCACCAATGTTCCTTGTTGTCCTTGGCTTAGTATTCATGATGTAAAATTTGATTGAATTTAATTTGGTGTGATTCTTTCAACTCAAAACAAGAAAATTCCTCCCGTGAAAGCTTACAGGTCAAACTCATAACAAGAAACGACTTTAATCTTTGAGTACTTGAGGTTATTGTTGCGGAAGCCAAATGTATATAGTGTGAATGAGTCATAATTACTATACCAAAAATTATGGCAGCCACCAAATAATAAATGACAATAAAACAACAATAAAAGGAACACCAGAATTTACGAGGTTCGGCTAATTTTGCCTACTCCTCGGACACAATCAATATTTTATTCCACTCCAAAATACAAGTGAAATAATACTAAAGAGAGAAGATACAAATGCCTTAAGAAGATAAGAAGGCAAATGAGAGGTGTATTTAAATCCTAAACATTAGGCCTTCTTTTATAGTGGGAAAATCCCCCCAACTCTTCTTCCCAACCGATGTGGGACAAAAAATTTGCCAAACTTTAACAAATCTCCACCTTGGCAAAATTTCACATCTTCAATTTTCTCTCAATAACAAATTTTGATTGTCTTCATCTTCGATCTTAAGTTTTCAACAATGTTGATCAAATCCAAACAATGTTGAAACTTGACCGCAGTCACCACTTTTGTCAGCATATCAGCAGTATTCTCCGTAGTATGAATTTTCTTCACCGTGACTCCACCTTCTTCTATGATTTCTCGTACGAAATGATACCGAACATCAATGTGCTTCGTCCTTGCATGATAAACTTGGTTCTTCGCTAATTGGATAGCACTTTGACTATCACAAAAAATTGTGATACCTTTTTGTTCAATACCAAGCTCCTTTAGCAACCCTTGAAGCCAAATTGCCTCCTTCACTGCCTCTGTAATAGCCATGTACTGTGCCTCTGTTGTAGACAAAGCAACTGTTGACTGCAAAGTAGACTTCCAACTAACTGGTGCTTTTGCAAAAATAAACACATAACCAGTAGTTGATCTTCGTTGTCCAGATCACCCGCAAAATATGAGTCACAATATCCAACTACAAACTGATTGTCTTCCTGCTAAAAAACTAACCCAACATCTATAGTATTATGAATATACCGTAGAATCCACTTCACAGCTTGCCAATGCTCCTTTCCTAGATTAT